>CAUYON010035312.1:0-37510 GCA_963573935.1 Arctocebus calabarensis
TGTCTTTATATAGTGATCAAGGAAATGCCATGAAGGATATCTGTAACAGTATGATCAAAATATTTTTGAATGTATATGAATCATGCCCTGTGATTGCACCAATGTACATAATTATGATTCAATAAAATTATTAAAAAAAAAAAAGAACTAAAAAAAAAAAAAACTGAAATCCATCAACTCCTCCATTCTTCCTCCTAGTCCCCAGGAACCACTATTCTACTTTCTATCTCTATGAATTTGACTTCTCCAGGTACTTCATATAAGTGGAATCATATAGTATTTCTCCATCATGACTAGCTTATTTCTCTCTCTCTCTCTCCATTTTCTTGGTCCATTCATCCATCAATGGGCTTGAAGTTGGCTATTGTGAATAGAGCTGCTATAAACATGAATGTGCAAATATCTGTTTGAGATCCTGCCTTCCATTCTTTTGAATATATACCCAGAAGTAGAATTGTTGGAACATATGGTAATTCTATGTTTAATTTTTTTAGTATTTACTATATGGGTTTCTATGATGACTAAACCATTTTACACATCTACTAGCAATGCACAAGGTTTTCAATTTCTCCCTATTATCACCAATGCTTGTTATTTTCTCTGTGTGAGTTTTTAATAGTAGCTGAGAAGTTTTTTCATGATACCAAATACATGGAAGTTTTCCACACCAACAAATTAATGCTCTGACACCAACTTGGTGTCCCAACAATTGAATTCAACTATGATACTGACTCCAAAAGTTAACACAGACTCTATTGCTCAAGGGCTCAGTCCCACAAAACTGGGATGCTAGGTCAAAGGGGTCACTTACAGACTAACCAACTACATAGTATAAATTAGGGTTCCCACAGCACCCTCTCCTGTAGTTCACTGGAATGAGTCACATAACATTGAGCAAAGCAACATTAATATAAAGGATTCACACAACTCTGAAGCAGCCAAATGGAAAATATGCACCAGGCAAGGTATGGAGGTTGGGACGGCTGTGCAGAGCTTTTGTGTCTCCACTTTCTCAGCACCTCAATATGTTCACCAACCCAGAAGCTCTCTGAACCCCATTGTACAGGGGTTTTATTGATATTTCATTATGTAGGAATGACGGATTAATTATTGTTAATTGAGCTTAATCTCAGGACTTCTCTTGGGGAGGCTGTTTGCTGGTGGAGGTTGTGGGGCTAGCTGAAATTTTAATGCTGTAATTACCTGGTTGGTTTTTCTGCTGAGCAGCCCCTGACTCTGAAGCTATCTAGAGACCCCTGCCTTGGGTCATCTCATTATCATACAAGACAGTAAATTCCAAGAGTTTTGGGAACTCTATGCAAGGAACCAGAGACAAAGACCAGATATTTATTTTTTTATTATACTATAGTAGCCAAATATGTTTCAAATGTGCCCAGGGTTTTCCGTGGGCTTAAGGGAAAACCTCTCTCTCTGGTTTACTGCAGGAGAGCTTTTTCTGCTTCCTCCTTTATGCTTTCATTCTCTACATAGAAAATAGTGGACCGTATCACTCTACTTCCTAAAACTATGCATTGGATGCACTTAAGATAAAATCTAGCATTCTTAGCTCAGCGTCCATAGTACAGTGGTTACAGTGCTGGCCACATGCAACAAGGCTGATGCCTTTGCCACCTGGCCTGAGCCAGCTAAAACCATGACAACTGCAACAAAAAAAACAGCCAGACATTGTGGCAGGCACCTATAGTCACAGCTACTTGGGAGGCTGAAGCAAGAGAATTTTTCTTAAGCACAGGAGTTAAAGGTTGCTGTGAGCTGTTAGGCAACAGCACTCTAAAAGGACAACATAGTGAGACCCTATCTCAAAAAAAAAAAAAAAAAAATTGCAAGTATACATACAAGCCAAATATTTAAAATAGAAAACTTCATGCCTTTTTGTGTCCCACCCCAAATAAAGAAAATTATAGCTATAATACAATCTTTGCCACAATTATGCAGCTGTTTTATGCTAAATGCAAGCAGCCATCATACAAAAACACCGTGAAAGGTTACCTCAACTGAAAGAATACATCTTCATCCACAAATCCAAATGTATCATGGAGCTTTGTAACAACTCCTGTGAAAACACGCTGTTTCTGAGGCTGTGTTTGTTGCTGACTGGACCTTGGTGTTGGATATGATACAGTTATTTGTGCCGCAGGCTGAGGAGTAGAGAGGCTAAGGCTTGTAGGCAGCGCAACAGCTGGCTATGAAACAAAATCAGTATCAAATTAAGGTAATGATTTAACATTGTCAAAAGAATTATAAAATAACGACTTTAAATTAACCCAGGATAATAAAAATATAAATTAAAAGATAAGCATGCAATCTTGAAATTAAGAATCAAGCCTGAATTATTTTCAAACTATTTCATTATAAAGTTCTCTTAGATAAATTATTTTCATGGGTTGCTCTTTAAAAAGATACTATGGTAGGCTTGGCGCCTGTGGCTCAACGGGCTAAGGCGCCAGCCATGTACACCTGAGCTGGCGGGTTCGAATCCAGCCCAAGGACCTGCCAAACAACAATGACGGCTGCAACCAAAAAATGGCCGGGCGTTGTGGCGGGCGCCTGTAGTCCCAGCTACTTGGGAGGCAGAGGCAAGAGACTCGCTTGAGCCCAGGAATTGGAGGTTGCTGTGAGCTGTGATGCCACGGCACTCTGTCAGGAATTGGAGGTTGCTGTGAGCTGCGATGCCACAGCACTCTGTCCAGGGTGACAGCTTGAGGCTCTGTCTCAAAAAAAAAAAAAGAAAAGGCATATCCTAGGGTCCAGCAGATAGAAGTGGCCAACTAATGGTGAATATTATTACTGCTATCATTGTTAATACATTTCTTATTTATTTTGTGGACCAGTGGTGTGTGTGCATGTCTGTTTAAGAGTCTAAATCACAATAATAGAGAAACAGGAAGAGGCCCACATTTATATCCATCTTTGCATCCTCCATCTCCATGTTAGCCACATAAATGAGAAAAGAGAAAAGAGGAAAACATGTTCTGTTAACTGTTACTAACATGTTCAGTCTGCCAGGAGTCTATAAAACCCACTGCATAGCTCATGAAATGGTCAAATTTAAATATATGTATGTACATATATATATGCACGTATACATACACATATTTGCGTGTGTGTGCTTTCTAAGATAATATACAAAGAACACAAAATATTTATCAAGATAGAAAGGGAAAAATGGCTTGGCACCTGTGGCTCAACAGGCTAAGGCACCAGCCACGTACACCTGAGCTGGCGGGTTCGAACCCAGCCCCAGGCCTGCCAAACAACAATGACGGCTGCAACCAAACAATGGCTGGGTGTTGTGGTGGACCCCTGAAGTCCCAGCTACTTGGGAGGTGGAGGCAGGAGATTCGGTTGAGCCCAGGAATTCGAGGTTGCTGTGAGCTGTAATGCCACGGCACTCTATCCAGGATAACAGCTTGAGGCTCTGTCTCAAAAAAAAAAAAAAAAAAAGAAAGAAAGGGAAAAACTAAGAAAACTAGACCATTGAAAAAGGTTGGATAGGCTTGGCACCCATAGCAAAGCGGTTACAGTGCAGACCACATGCATTGAGGCTGGCGGGTTCAAATCCAGCCCGGGCCAACTAAACAATGACAACTGCAACCAAAATATAGCTGGGTGTTGTGGCGGGTTCCTGTAGTCCCAGCTACTTGGGAGGCTGAGGCAAGACAATCGCTTAAGCCCAGGAGTTGGAGTTTGCTGTGAGTTGTGACGCCGCGGCACTCTACCGAGGCAACATAGTGAGACTCTGTCTCAAAAAAAAACCAAAAGGTTGGCTACAAGGCCCTGATGTCCTGAGGTCAGGATCAGTAATAGTGTATTTGCCTTGTCATTTCCCATCTTTTGCACTAGAGGATGATGATGATGATAGTGTTGATAATAGCGAATGCTATAGAACATGGGCTGATGGGCAGCCCTTGTACTAAATTCTCACAATAGCCCTGTACAATAGGACCTATTATTACTCTCATTTTGTAGATGAAATAATTGAGGCATTAAGTCACTTGCCTCAGATCACATGGTTGGCAAATGGTAGAGTTGGGATTTGAAACCAGTCTTCTTGTTCCTGAGTCTGTGCTCTCATCCATGGTGGAGAGTCATTCCACGGAGAGCTTGGACAGATCCCTGCTCCTCCCTCAGAGGTTTGGGGTTGGGCCCAGGACTCTGTGTGTGGCTGGGTTGTGAGTGATTCAAGGTAGCAGACATTGGGGAATGCTCCATACCTATCACATGTCCTTGTTACCAGGATGAACAGAGATGAAATATAAGATCCAGGACAGTTTTCCCTTGTCACTAGGGAGTTGTTCTCTTTCATTCTGATGCCCTTTCCCTAGAGGTTCTTTCTGTTTTTTGTTTTTTTTTTCTTCTTGTCTTGTCTTTTCTGTTGAGATAGTGTCTCACTCTTGTCACCCAGGCTAGAGTGCAGTGGCATCAATACAGCCTACTGCACTATAGCCTCCAACTCCCAGGCTCAAGCAATCCTCCTGCCTCAGCCTCTGGAGTAGCTGGGACTACAAGTGCCACCATGACACCTGGCTAATTTTTCTATTTTTAGTAGAGAAGGGGTTTTGCTCTTGCTCAAGCTGGTCTTATTTTTTTTGAGGCAGTCTCACTCTATCACCCTAAGTAGAGTGCCATTGCATCATCACAGTTCACAGCTACCTCACACTCCCAGGCTCAAGTGATTCTCCCGCCTCAGCCTCCTGAATAGCTGGGATTACAGGTGCCTGCCACCAGGCCCAACTAATTTTTCTATTTTTAGTAGAGATAGGATCTTGCTCTTGCTCAGGCTGGTCTTGAACTCCTGAGCTCAAGCAATCCACCTGCCTTGGGCTCCCAGAGTGCTAGGATTACAAGTGTGAGCCACTGGGCCTGGTCTGCTCAGGTTGGTCTTAAACTTTTTTTTTGGTTGTAGCTGTCATCATTTGCTAGGCCTGGGCTGGATTCAAACCCTCCAGCTCTGATGTAGGTGGCCGGTGCCTTAGCCGCTTGAGCTACAGGTGCTGAGCCAGTAAGTTTGTTTTAAGCTTTTGGGTTTTTTTGTTTTGTTTTGTTTTGTTTTTGAGATAGAGCCTCAAGCTGTCACCCTGGATAGAGTGCTGTGACATCACAGCTCACAGCAACCTCCAATTCCTGGGCTCAAGCGAGTCTCCTGCCTCTCCCTCCCAAGTAGCTGGGACTACAGGCACCCACCACTACACCCAGCCATTTTTTGGTTGCAGCCATCATTGTTTGGTGGGCCTGGGCTGGATTCGAACCTGTCAGCTCAGGTGTACGTGGCTGGCACCTTAGCCCATTGAGCCACAGGCGCCAAGCCTGGTCTTAAACTTCTGAGCTCAAGGGATCCTCTCCCCCCTCAGCCTCCCAGAGCAATAGGATTACAGGAGAGAACCACTGCACCTGGTCTCTGCTTATTTTCTTTACAACAGCTTTCTTGATATGTGATCCACATACCATGTCATTCACCCACATATGGTGTATAATCCAGTGGTTTGTAGTATATTCACGGAGTTGAGAAATAATTACTGCAATTAATTTTAAAACATTTTATCACTTCAGCAAGAAACTCTGTGCCCATTGGCATCACTTTTCGTTTCCCTCTGCCCTAGGCAATTTCTGTCTCTGGATTTGCCTATTCTGCATACTTTGCATAAGTAGAATAATACACTCTGTGGTCTTTTATGAACGGCTTTGTTCACTTAGACTCATGTTCTCAAGATTCAGAGAGGTCATAGCTTGTTTCAATACTTTATTCCTTTTTATTGCTGAATAGTATTCCCTTGTATGGATAGACCCAATTTTATTTATCCATTCAGCAGCTGATAGACATTTGAGTTGTTTCCACTTTTGGACTGTTACCTTTCTGCTTCATTTTTAAAGAGATGGCATCCCTCCAACTCAGTTTGTTTTTCTAGTTAGTTTTTTGAATTCATTAGTATTATTCATTTCGGCATTTTTGATTCGGGGTCAAGATTAAGAGTCAGGATGAAATTGGGACAGAGGATCAGAACTCCTGTGGGAAAGGCCAGAGATTCTGGCAGACTGCTAAGGCCCAGAATTTAGAGGTTGACTATGGTTGTGTGGCTCATGATTGGATATGGGAGCATGAGTTACCCGAGCATCCTGGGCTGGATAATTTCACATGGGAATTTGTGGGTGGGAGTTATTACTATTCAGGGACATGACTTGTCAAATTCCGGGATCTGAATCCTGGGGATCAGAGGCTATTTGGAGGGCTGTTTCCATGTCAGACATAGAGAGGGGTTGGGAATGTGAAGAGGGACTTGGAGTCAACAGCCAGGTGGGAGTCAGAGGTCAGCTCTGGGATCAGAGGTCCAAGAGTAGAGGAATTCAGAAGTAGAAGGTCAGAGTCTTGATAGTAGGAGATCCCAGAGGTCAGAGGTTAGCTACAGGGGTCAAAAGGCAAGAAGGTGGCTCTTGTCAGACTCAGTTTCAGATCAGGTCCCGGTGACGCCAGGGAGGGGTGGGACCCGCTTGGCCAGAGGTCTGGGTGGCCCGAGGTCAGGGCTCAGGGGTGAGAGTAAGGCCTCCTCTCTTCCCCCGTAGGGTGGTGGAAGATCTTGCTGAGAAGACGCCGCTGGGGACTCTGCAGCAGCCCAGGGGCAGGGGCAGCTGCGGGGGCTGCGGGTGCCTGCGCCCCTGGTCCTACTTCTGGGGTGCGCCAGTGACGGCCTTCATGGGCAACGTGGTCAGCTACCTGCTGTTTCTGCTGCTCTTCGCCCACGTGCTGCTCGTGGACTTCCAGCCCAGGCCCGGCCCCGCCGAGCTGCTGCTGTACTTCTGGGCCTTCACCCTGCTCTGCGAGGAGCTGCGCCAGGGCCTGGGCGGCGGCTGGGGCAGCCTGGCCAGCGGGGGCCCTGGGCCGGGCCAGGCCTCGCTGCGCCACCGCCTGCGCCTCTACCTCGCTGACACCTGGAACCAGTGCGACCTGCTGGCCCTCACCTGCTTCCTCGTTGGTGTAGGCTGCCGGTGAGTGCCCCGGGGGCCTTTGAACCATGACCCCTTCCTTATTCGGGGGTGAGGGGAACCTCAGTTCAAGACCACTTCCTCATTGCAGAAAAACAGAAACCCCTCTTACGAGTGTGTACCTGACACTCGCTCTGAAGTAACTGGTTTGCAGATGGATGTGGGGCTTTAGGGACAACAGGATGAAAGGAGAACCCCAGGTCAGCCACTCAGCTCTGCTGCCATTTTTGCTAGGTCTGGAGGTTACCAGAAGTTTCTCAGAGCACCCATAACCTGGGCGCCATCCTCACCTCCTTCTCCGTCTTCCTCCACAGCCCTGTACCAGGTCCAGCCCTCCTGACCCCCAATTCTCTCTGCCCCATCCCCTAAGTCCCTCCATGCCACTGGCTTAGCCCTCTGTCCTTTCTAGCTGGATCCTTACCCAGCCTCCTGGATTCTGATCTTTTCCTTCCAGGACCCCAGAAGGGTCTTTCTACCCCCAGAGCTGACCGGTCCCTCTCTGTTTTCCATGGCTCCCAGCACCCCTGGACAGGGCCTGGCCTGTTTCTGCTGGCCGTCCCACCAATTTCTTTCTCTTTTTCCCACCTGCACTCCACCCTCTTTAAGAACTACTTGAAATTCCTTCCTTATAGGAAAATTTGATCTCGATGTTTGGACCCAGATATTTGGAATCTGCATACCGTAATTATAAAATTTTAATCAGAATTTACCAGTACTGACAGATTTCTATCAAAGAAGTATTTTCCAGTTACTTAAAATTCCCTCGTCAATTTTATATGCAGGACAGTTAAGCTCATTTCAATTATTTTCATTTTCAGTTTCTGAAATTATTTCAACTTGGTTATTATTTGGGTTTAAGTTTTACAATGAATGTGTAGTTCATCACTCATGTTTTTGGCCATATTGAAATTTGAATTTGCCCAGATCTAGGGTCTCTGTTTGTGATTTTTCCTCTGTGGTTGTTACTTCTTGCATATCCAGTTTTTCTGGATCAAATTTCATAGATTCAAATTTCATTGGAGAGGCTCACGTGTTCTGTCAACTATTTAGTCCATGAAAACTTCGTAAACCTGAGCCAAGTTTATTAGCTATGAAATCAACTTCTGTGAAGCTAAACACAGACATTTATTTCGTAGCTAACTCATAAAAACCAAACAGTGAGCAATTCCCCTCAACTATTTTCTGTTGGTAGAAGTGGGCTATATAGTGACTTCATTTCTTCCATAATTTCCGGATCATACTGTGTGGTGCCCAAAGGGAGGGCACAGAGTAGGTTAAAATGTCCTTGGGAACAAATCATTTTGTCTTGGGGTCTTGGTCAGTGCTATTCCCCCTTCCTGAAATACCTTTCCCTCTTCTCCTTTGCCAAGTCAATTCTGACACTCCATTTTTGTTTTTTTTGAGACACAGCCTCAAGCTGTCACCCTGGGTAGAGTGCTGTGGCATCACAGCTCACAGCAACCTCCAATTCCTGGGCTCAAGCGAGTCTCCTGCCTCAGCCTCCCAAGTAGCTGGGACTACAGGTGCCTGCCACAATGCCTGGCTATTTTTTTCTTATTGTTGTCATTGTTGTTATTGTTGCAGCCCCAGGCCAGGTTTAAACCCTCCAGCCTGGGTGTACGTAGCCAGCACCCTAACCACTGAGCTCTGGGCACCGAGCCGTGGAAGGCTTTCCTATCCTCCCCAGACTCTGGGTTCCTCCTTTGTATTCCCTCTAAATGCCCCTAAGTAGTGCTCTGACTATGGCTTGTGCTGTCTCTCTCCTCACACGAGGTTATAAACTCCTCAGGCCACATCTGTCTCATCTTCCAGCAATTTCAAACATCTTTTAAATATATGATCTATTGCCAAAGAAATGCAGAAATATGTTTTTTTTTTTAATTTTGAGACAGAGCCTCAAGCTGTCACCCTGGATAGAGTGCTGTGGCATCACAGCTCACAGCAACCTCCAATTCCTGGACTCAAGCGAGTCTCTTGCCTCTGCCTCTCAAGTAGCTGGGACTACAGGCACCCGCCACAACGCCCCACCAATTTTTTTCCGGGCCCGGGTTGGATTCAAACCCGCCAGCTCAGGTGTACATGGCTGGCGCCTTAGCCCATTGAGCCACAGACGCCAAGCCAGACATGATATTTTATGTATTTTCCTGGCAATTTTTTCTCTACAATATGTCCTGACATGCTTTCTATGTCAGTCAGTACACCATTTGCAAATACACCTTATTCTTTTATTTGTTTTTTTTCTTTTGAGACAGAGTCTCACTTTGTCACCCTTGGTAGAGAGCAGTGGCATCACAGCTCACAGCAACCTCAAACACTTGGGCTTAAGTGATCCTCTTGCCTCAGCCTCCCGAGTAGCTGGGATTTTACAGGCGCTTGCCACACCAGGCTATTTTTAAAGATGAGGTCTCACTTTTACTCTGGCTGGTCTGGAACCTGTGAGCTCAGGCAGTCCACCCACCAGGGCCTCCCAGAGTGCTGGGATTACAGGCATGAGCCTCTGAGCCCAGCCCAATACATGTTAATTCTTTAAAAATTGCACTTCAAGTTCCAAATAAGGGCTTTTAGCCATCATTGGGTAAAGATCAGATGAGACAGACTTCTTGCCAGAATTTAAGGAATGTGCTATTTTTGTAAGGCAGTAAGACAAACCTTCCAGAGAGAAATCAGCCCAAGAGTTTTTCAACAATCTCTTTCATTTTCTACTCAAGATAATATGAGGTTATAATCATATATTTGCCTCTCTGGTTCTAGTCCTTAGCTGATGAGGGTTCTGTTTCTTTCTTCCTTTCCTGTCTTTGTTTTTTTCTTTCTTTTTCTCTCTCTTCTTTCACACCCCTCCTTTTGAGGAGAACCGACAAAAAGCTTTGTGGACACAACTTAGGGACCCTTTACAAGGGATCTTACATCATCCTCGATGGTTGACAGTGATGGTCCCATTCAAGTTTTTCTCATAGACATACTGAGAGGCTGGCTTTTTCTAGGCTGTATTAGAAATGCTACAAAGTATTAGACATGCATAATTTACTCAAACAGAGAGCAAGATGAGAGAGTTTTTCCAAATACTAATGCTTCAGTTTATCCCTTATATTTTCTATAGTGTCTTTTTAGATGAAAGGGCTAAGGACCTATGCTAACATGCACTAGAAATGCCAGCAACATTTTAGACACTTTATCAAACCTAGCACTTTCCAGGCGAAGGACAGATTTTTGCATGGGAGAAATGGAAAGATCTTAGCTTGAGAGGGAGAAATGTTCAGTTATCTCCAGAATTGAATGATGAATCATATTTACTTTGCCAATTCCCTTATAGACAAATGTTCAGGTTATTTCTGGGGGTTATTATCTCCAAATAATAAAAGTTTACATCTCAGGTATAAAGTTTGTGGGTCAAAGGGTACTCATATGCTTGACAAAGATTTCCTTATAAATAATTTCACCCGTTTTCGGGCAGCGCAGGTGGCTCACTGAGTAGGGTGCCAGCCCCATATACCAAGGGTGGCAGTTTGAACCCAGCCCTGGTCAAACTGCAACAAAAAATAGTAGCGGGCGCCTGTAGTCCCAGCTACTCAGGAGGTTGAGGCAGGAGAATCACCTAAGCCCAAGAGTTGGAGGTTGCTGTGAGCGGTGATGCCACAGCTCTCTACCGAGAGCGACAAAGTGAGACTCTTTTTACTCAAAGTAAAAAATAAAAATAATAATAATAATAATTAATAAATAAATAATTTCACCCATTTCTACACCTACCATTAGGGTAAGAGAGTGCCCCCTTGAGGACATACTTGACAATACCTGATACATTAATTCTTAAAACTTTAGCAATTCTCACTTTAACTTAAAAAATTTTTGCCCAGCGGTGCCTGTGGCTCATCAAGTAGGGTGTTGGCCCCATATAACGAAGGTGGCAGGTTCAAACCTGGTCTCGGCCGAACTGCAAAACAGAAAAATAGCTGGGCATTGTGGCAGGTGCCTGTAGTCCCAGCTACTCGGGAGGCTGAGGCAAGAGAATCTCCTAAGCCCAGGAGTTGGAGGTTGCTGTGAGCTGTGTGACACTACAGCACTCTACCAAGGGCGATAAAGTGAGACTCTGTCTCTACAAAAAAAAAAAAAAATTTTCCCTACCTGATGGGTATGCATGACTTCTTCTTTTAATTTGTGCATCCATGACTACCAGGGAGGTTGGACATCTTTTTCTAAGTTTCATGGGAACGTATGCATTGTCAATGGTCTTCATATTTTTGCCCCCTTTTTTTATTAAAGTTTATCAAGCTCTTTATGCACATGTACCATGCACATAGGTAGGTGCTCTCCTTGTATTCTGGATCCTAATTTCTGGTATTATTGTTGTTCTAAACATCTTCTTATATTTCATAGTTTGTCTTTTCACTTTTGTGTGTTATCTTAAACTTTCTCTTACACATTAATTCTTCTTTCTGAAATAATCTGAGATTCATAAAAAAAGTTGCAGGGCCGGGCACAGTGGCTCACGCTTATAATCTCAGCACTCTGGGAGGCCAAGGTGGGTGGACTGCTTGAGCTCGCAGTTTTGAGACCAGCCTGAACAACAGCAAGAACTTGTCTCTACTAAAAACAGAAAAACTGAGGAAAGAGGATCGCTTGAGTCCAAGAGTTGGAGGTTGCGGTGAGCTATGACACAATGGCACTTTGCCTAGGGCAATGGCTTGAGACTCTGTCTCAAAAAAAAAAATGTTGCAAAAACAGTACAAAGAATTTACATTTCACCCAGATCATACACATGTTAACATCTTACATGATCAAAACCAGGAAATCTTATTCAGATCTCACCACTTATCTCACTGATGCCCCTTTTCTGAGCCAGGAACCAGCTGAGGATCTCATTTAAGTTGTCATGTCTCTGGATCTCCTCTGCCCTGGGACCTCAGTCTGTTTTTTACGACATTTTAACAGACCAGGCCAGCTAGTTTGCAGAATGCCTCTCTATTTGGGTTTGTCTGATGTTCCCTCATACTCAAATCTAGACTATGCATTTTGGGTACTGAAGAAATATTTTGCTTTTCTCAGTCCATCATATATAAATTTGTAATCTTCAAATCATGTTTGACTTGTGCAGTTACAAGAGGTGCTCAACATGACTTGTATTCATCTTTTGTTATGGTTATACTATTAGAATTTATTTAATAAGAGTTTTTTCCTTTCTTAAAATGAGTACCTTAACATTTTGGCACCCTCTGTATGTTGTCTTTTGAGGCACAGAAATTTTATATTTTATATTTTGAAGTAGTTAAATTCATCAATGCTTTCCTTATTATGGTTTATGTCTTGGGTTTTTTTTTTTTTTTTTTTTTTGAGACAGAGTCTCACTCTGCCACCCTCGTACCTTGGTATCACAGCTCACAGCAACCTCAAACTCTTGGGCTCAAGCAATTCTCTTGCCCCAGCCTCCCAAGTAGTTGGGACTACAGGCGCTCTCCACAATGCCAGTCTATTTTTAGAGATGAGGTCTCTCTCTGGCTCAGGCTGGAATGTCTTGCGATTTTATATGACATCCTGTCCTATCCTAAGCTATATTTTCTCCTAACTTTTTAATGCTTTGCCTTTTACACTAGGTTTTTTTTGGCCAGGGCTGGGTTTGAACCCGCCACCACCTGCATATGGGACTGATGCCCTACTCCTTTGAGCCACAGGTGCCACCCTTTCTTTCTTTTTTTGTTTTTTAGAGACAGAGTCTCACTTTGTCACCCTTGGTAGAGTGCTGTGGCATCATAGCTCACAGCAATCTCCAGCTCTTGGGCTTAGGCAATTCTCTTGCCTCAGCCTCCTGAGTATCTGGGACTACAGACGCTGCCCTACACTAGATTTTTAATCCATCTAAAGTTTAAGTACATGATGAAGCAAAATAGGGATATAATTTTTATTTTCTTTATAAATTGCCAATGTTTATTGCCCATTTGAACTGCTATGGATTATATGGTGTTTACTTGGTTTTCTGTTAGGTTACTTTTACAAAAAAAAAGTATTTAAAAAATCTCTCTACTTTTATGGGTTGGACCAGCAGTCCAACTCTGGCAGTTTTTCCAACTGATTCTTACAGGGACCAGCTTCTTGCTAAAGCCATTGTCCATTCAGACATTGTTTAAAGGGTGCAACCAT
Source organism: Arctocebus calabarensis (assembly GCA_963573935.1). Lineage (NCBI taxonomy): Eukaryota > Metazoa > Chordata > Mammalia > Primates > Lorisidae > Arctocebus > Arctocebus calabarensis. Next base: position 13,129 of record CAUYON010035312.1, read on the forward strand.
TTTTTTTTTGAGACAGAGCCTCAAGCTGTCACCCTGGATAGAGTGCCATGGCATCACAGCTCACAGCAACCTCCAATGCCTGGGCTCAAGCGAGTCTCTTGCCTCTGCCTCCCAAGTAGCTGGGACTACAGGCACCTGCCACAACGCCCAGCCATTTTTTTGGTTACAGCCGTCATTGTTGTTTGGCGGGCCGGGGCTGGATTCGAACCCGCCAGCTCAGGTGTATATGGCTGGCGCCTTAGCCCGTTGAGCCACAGGTGCCAAGCCAGGTGCAGCCATTTTTTAATGGTTACCAGTACCCAGCGGGGACCAGCTGATTAAATCTGAGCAAACCCCAGATGAATCAGAGGGTCCGACCCTGCCCTTTGGAAGCCACTGCTTCATCTGAAGCATGGTTTGGGAAAAGTACCGTTTTTCTTGGCATCCTGTGGCCCTGGCGTGACCCCTGGCACATCTCCCCATACCCCAGGCTGACCCCCGGCCTATATGACCTGGGCCGCACTGTCCTCTGCCTTGACTTCATGATTTTCACGCTGCGGCTGCTGCACATCTTCACGGTCAACAAGCAGCTAGGACCCAAGATTGTTATCGTGAGCAAGATGGTGAGAGGAGCGGCCTACGGAGAGGCGGGGCCGTGCTGGGGGGGGCTAGAAAAGTAAGGAGTGAGGGCGGGGAGGGAGAGGGCTGGGGAGAAGGGCAAAGCTTGGGGGGCGGGGTCTTAGGAGGTAGGGGCGGGGCCAAGGTAGGGAAGGGCGGGACCGACTGAGCCACACTTTCTTCTTCCCACAGATGAAGGATGTGTTCTTTTTCCTGTTCTTCCTCGGCGTGTGGCTCGTTGCCTATGGGGTGGCCACTGAGGGGCTCCTAAGGCCAAAGGACCATGATCTCCCAAGTATCCTGCGCCGCGTCTTCTACCGGCCTTACCTGCAGATCTTCGGGCAGATCCCTCAAGAGGACATGGATGGTAGGGAGGGATAACAGGGCTTGACATCCTCCCTCTGAGCCTCTGTCCCCTCTCCCAGGGTCTGTGTATCCCGCTAGGAGAATGTCTCCCTCTTTCTATGGGTCTCAGAGACTCCCTATACCCTCCCCCATCATCTCTGTACGACCCTGTACTCTCCTGTATTTCTGTCCCTCCTCCCCTAGGTCTCTGAGCTCTCCCTCCGTCCCCCGCCCCGCCAGGGTCTCTGCCCACCCCACCTTCTCTGATTTTCTGACTTCCTTAGGTCTCTGTCAATCCTGCCCTATCTCTGAGTGTCTCCTTTCACAGTGGCCCTCATGGAGCATACAAATTGCTCGTCGGAGCAGGGCCTCTGGGGGCACCCGCCAGGGCCCAAGGCAGGTTCCTGTGTCTCCCTTTATGCCAACTGGCTGGTGGTGCTGCTCCTTGTCATCTTCCTGCTCGTGGCCAACATCGTGCTGGTCAATTTGCTCATCGCCATGTTCAGGTGAGGCCTGCCGTTTTCTGATCCAGCCTCACTCAGCATGACCCTTGACCCCATCATGACTCTCGAACTCAGTTTAATCAATTCTGTCTTTAGTTCCTAAAGTCTGACTTAAATCTAATGCTGGCTTGCTCCCATGCCCAGCTCCTGACCTGGACTTTGGACTCTGATCCTCTCCCTGAGCCCAGGCTGAACTTTCTTATTGTGGCAAGATATATATTCATAATATAAAATTTGCCACTATGTCCGGCCCAAGTTTGTTTGCTTGTTTGCTTGTTTTAATCACGAAATGATTTTCTGTGTCATTTGAGATGATCATGTAGTTTCCCCCCTGCCCCCTGGTTTGTTCTACTAATGTAATGTATTACATTGATTTTTATATGAACTACTCTTGCTTTCCTAGGATAAATCCTACTTGGTCATGGTGTATAATTATTTTAATATGCTGTGGAATTAGGTTTGTTAGTATTTTTGGGGGGGTGTTTACATGTATATTCAGAAGAGATATTGGTTTGTAATTTTCTTATGGTATCTTTATCTGATATTAATATCATGTAATGATGGCTCATAGAATCAGTTAGGAAGCATTCTCTCCTTTCAATTTTTGGAAGAATTTGAGAAGCATTGGTGTTAATTTTTCTTAAATATTTGGTAGAATTCATCAGGCTATACTGGTGCTTTTCCTTATTGGAAGGATTTCTTTTTTGGAGACAAGAGTCTCACTTTGTCACCCAGCTAAATAGCTGAGGTCTCACTCTAGCTCAGCCTGGTCAGGGAAGGTTTTTTATCAGTGATTCAAACTCTTATCATAAGTCTATTGAGATTTTCTATTTCTTCTCTAGTCAGTTTAGGCAACTTGTGTGTAGTAAAGTGTCCATTTCAACTAAGTTATCTAACTGAAATACAACTGTTGATAGTATTCTTTTATAATCCTTTTTATTTCTGTTAAGTAGTATGTCTCCAACATCATTTCTGATTTTTAATTATTTGCGTCCACGCTGACTTTTGAGCCCAACTTTAATTCTGACTCCAACATCTGCTTTAATACATGATACCATCCCCAACTTGACCTCTGACATCTGATCTTTGGACCTTCTAACTGCACTTATAATCTTTTTTTTTTTTTTTTTGAGACAGAGGCTCACCCTGTCACCCTTCGTGGGGTGCTGTGGAGTCACAGCTCACAGTTACCTCCAGCTCTTGGGCTTAGGCGATTCTCTTGCCTCGGCCTCCCAAGTAGCTGGGACTACAGGTGCCCGCCATAACGCCTGGCTATTTTGTTGTTGTTGTTGTTGCAGTTTGGCTGGGACGGGTTCGAACCCGCCACCCTCGGTATTTAGTGCTGGTGCCCTACCCACTGAGACACAGGAGCTGCCCCCTTGACTTATAATCTTATCCTGTAATAACCTCTGGCTTTATTGATCTTGACATCTGCCTGCTGCCTGGGACTTCGAACAGATATTGCCTGACTTCTAACCTTGATTCCCTGCTCCTGATTGGGCCGTGACTTCTGGTGACTTTGACCTCTGGCTTCCACAGCCACACGTTCGGCAAAGTACAGGGTAACAGCGACCTCTACTGGAAGGCGCAGCGCTACAGTCTCATCCGGGAATTCCACTCTAGGCCAGCACTGGCCCCGCCCCTTATCATCATCTCCCACGTGCGCCTCCTCCTCCGTCGATGGCAAAGCAAGACCTCCCAGACCAATTTGTCGTTCTCCCGGCATCATTTCCGTGAGAACAAAGCTTGGTTTAAAAGGCATAAATACAGGGTGGGACCTGGGGAGAAAGATGAACGTGGAAAGGGGGCAGAGGAAAAAGAGGGGAAATGCCCCCAAAGTCTATGTGACGGGTGGGCGGGGCTTGGGCGGTGGGGGCAGAAGGCAACGTAGGGACGCCGAGGCAGGGCGGGAGAGCAGCTCTGCGGGTTTGCGGTGTAAGGGCTGGGCCTGGGAGAGGCGCGCGGGAGGCTGGGCGGGCCCTTTGACTCTACCTGGACTCCGCCTTCCAGGGGTCCATCTCTCAAAGCAAGAGGAGCGGGAGCTGTTGACGTGGGAGTCAGTGCAGAAGGAGAATCTGCTCCTGGTGCGCACTCGGGACAAACGGGAGAGCGACTCGGAGCGTCTGAAGCGCACGTCTCAGAAGTGAGGGAGGGACTTGGGCCCGGGCAGGGGGCCTCTGCCAGCTGAAAGGAGGGGAGGGGAGGAGGGATCCTGGGACGTATGGAGGGGGCGGGGCATCCGAGGGGCGGGGCGGGCGGTGGCCCTGTGTCTTAAGCTTTTGCCTTCCAGGGTGGACACAGCATTGAAGCAGCTGGGCCACATCCGCGAGTACGAGCAGCGTCTGAAAAGGCTGGAGCGGGAGGTGAGGACTCGCGGCCTGGCTGGGGTACTGTGGCAGGACTGGGGACACTAGGGTTCCTGCCTCATTCTCTGACATCCCCTTCTCGTCCTCCAGGTCCGGCACTGTAGCCGTGTCCTGGACTGGGTGGCCGAGGCCCTGAGCCGCTCTGCGTTGCTTCCCCCTGGTGGGCTGCCACCCCCATCCCCGCCTGGGCCCAAAGGTCGGTTTGTAGGGTCTACCTGTGTATCTCCAATCTCTGGTCCTGTGTTTTTGTATTTTTTCTCTCTCCATTGTCCCTGGGTCACTCTCTCGGTTTTCTTTGGGCTTTTTGTACTTTATTCTCATTTTTTTTTCTGTTTTCCAGTCACCCATTTTTTTGTTTTGTTTTGTTTTGTTTTCTTTCTACCTGTTTCCCCCAATTACCTGCTCTCTCTTCTCTCTTTCCTGCAGACTGAGCCCTCTAGTGGACTACTAGGAGCCTACAGGGGTTTTTTTCTCTCCTAGAAAGAAGCTGTAAGTAAGAGTAGAGTAAGGCCCAGTTGGTCCTTGACCCCTGCACCTGGCAGTCTTGTCTTTGGATTGGGCCCCAAAATCTGGGCCCTACAGATTAGCACCTGGGCCAAATCAGGGCTACCTTGGGGGTATCATCATATGAACCACAGCGTGCTCCGCACCTCCCAGAACCACATCCTCTCTGGGAAGGTCCTGTTCTGGAGCCTGGATATTGCTTCTCTGAGGGCCCTGCCACAGCAGGAGTCTGGAGGACCCTTGGGATTACAGGGACCACAGATCCCATTCATAACTTCCCCACACTGGGGAAATAAAGCCATTTGTAATGAATAGTGTCTGCATGCTTGATTTGTGGGAAACTGTTATCTGGATTCTTTTGGGATGGGGACTGGAGCTAGGGTGATGGGTTTGGAGTCCTTGGTAGATTTATTGGTATTTCAAATCTTAGGGTCTGATCCTTTCTCTTAACCCCACTATTCATGCCTGACTCAGACTTAGCACCTCTTGTCTGCTTTTTTTTTTTTTTTGAGACAGAATGTCACTTTGTTGCCCTCACTAGAATGCCATGGCCTCTTAGCTTGTAGCAACCTCAAACTGTTGGGCTCAAGTGATTCTTTGGTCTCAGCCTCCCGAGTAGCTGGGACTACAAGTGCCTGCCACAACACCTGGCTATTTTTAGAGAGAAGGTCTTGCTCTTGCTCAGGCTGGTCTCAAACTGGTGAGCTCAGATAGTCCACCCACCTCGGCCTCTCAGAGTGCTAGGATTACAGGCGTGAGCCACCGCGCCTATTTTATTTATTTATTTATTTTTTTTTTTTGTAGAGACAGAGTCTCACTTTATCGCCCTGGATAGAGTGCCGTGGCGTCACACTGCTCACAGCAAACTCCAGCTCTTGGGCTTAAGCGATTCTCTTGCCTCAGCCTCCCTAGTAGCTGGGACTACAGGCGCCCACCACAGCGCCCGGCTAGTTTTTGGTTTTGCAGTTCGGCCAAGGCCGGGCTTGAACCCGCCACCTTCGGTATATGGGGCCGGCGCCCTACTTGCTGAGCCACAGAGCCACCCGACAAAAAAAATTTTTTACAATAAAAGTAAGGATTCCCCCTTTCAAGAGAAGAAACACATAAAGAAAAGTCTTCTTGACTATAGTCATCTGAGACATACCCACAAGAAAATTTCTTTGCTGCATAGCATCCAAAGCAAAGATCAAAGTCATAACACACATTGCAATGTATCCTCCGGCCTATGATCAAACCCTGGCAGTGGTCACAGGTAAACTCCATGTTGACCATTTCATGGTCATCTCCATGGCCCTCAGGCTTCACCCCGCCTGGGGAAAAAAAAGGCAGTGTTAGTTGGATGGGGTAGAGGGCTCCTAAAAGGACCAGATTCCAAATCCAAACCAATCCCAGCACCAGAGCATCTTCTAATTTACTACTCAGGAAGGAGGGACACAGGCATCCTCTGGAGACCAATATGCTCAGCCCAGGTAGCTCTGGGAATATGAATGATATTCTTGGCACAGAATTAATCAGCAATGGTGTAATAAATTATCTTCCTTTTTATAGTGCACCAGTCCGATCCAATATATTATCAATTCCCATCAGGACTGCTGTTTGGTGGAAACAAGTCCACATCTCAGTTTGTGCGCTATCCCTTGTGACCCCCTCCTCTGACAAATATTAAGTAGCTATTGATGTATAGCTATTAATAGGCACTGAGGAGTAATTAGGTTTTTGTACTTCTTTTTATATTCCAGAATCATAGATGAGAACATTTTGTAACCCTAGTGAGTGAGAATGATTATTATGACCGAGACTGGCTGTTTTCGTCTCCTCACTGTAAGTACAGTATAGACTCCAGGCCCTGCCAATGATCCTTCTTAATGCTCCTCACATCTAACATGCTTTTGTTCTCTCTGCTATGAACACAGTCCAGGTTCTAATGCTCTTATGACTACTCAGACTGATTTCTTTTTGTTTTGTTTTACTTTGAGACAGGGTTTTACTCTGTTACTCAGGCTGGAGTGTGGTGGCACAATCACAGCTCACTTCAGTCTTGAAATCCTGAGCTGAAGCAATCCTACTACCTCAACCTCTTGGGTAGCTGGGACTACAGGTACAGGGCTACCACTGTCCACCTACGTTTGTTTTTTTGTAGAGATGAATTATTGCTATTTTGTCCAGGTTGAACTTGAATTCCTGGCCTAAACTAATTCTCCCACCTTGGTATCCCAAGGTGCTAAGATTATAGGTATGAGCCACCATTGCTGACCCTGAGACCGATTTCCTAAAAGAAATACTTATACAGGCAAAACCACCTTCCTCTAGCATAGCTCTCATCATATTAATAATCTGCTTGGGGCCAGGCACAGTCGGTCTCAAAAAAACAAAACAAAACAAACAAAAAGCTCTGCTTGGAAAATCTTTCCTACTGTCTGTAGACTTTAAATTCCTTAGCCTGGCCGAGTGCAGTGGTTCACGCCTATAATTCCAGTACTCTGGGAGGCTGAGGCGGGTGGATCCCTTGAGCTCATGAGTTGGAGACCAGCCTAAGCAAGAGGGAGACCCCTTCTCTAAAAAGTAGCTGGGCATTGTGGCGGGTGCCTGTAGTCCCAGCTACTTGGGAGGCTGACGCAAGAGAATCGCTTTAACCAAAGAGTTTAAGGTTATTGTGATCTATGATGCCATGGCACTCTACCAAGGATGACAGAGTGAGACTCTGTCTCAAAGAAAAAAAAATTCCTTAGCCTAATTTCTCTGGGTCCCAAACTCTGGACCTCACCTGTCTTAATCCATCACTTAGGCAGACCTTTAAGCTTATGTCTATAAAGTCACTACAGATGCTCACTCCTTTGTCTCTGGGCTTGCTCTGCCCTTGATGGTGACACTGTCTCCAATGTTTACTTATATTATTCAGTTCTAACCTTCTTCAAAGACCAATTCTCATCACACCTCCTTCATAAGCCTTTCTTCAGCAATGTTACCACTATTTCCAAACTTTTCCAGGCCAGATGTGGTCCTTTACTCCAGCCTGGGCAGCAGAGTAAGACCCTATCTCAAAAAAGAAAACAAAAGCTTTTCCAGAAACAATCTGTATCATTCATTTATAACTCAGCACATACGCTCTTTATATTAAAATCATCTTTGGACATCTCTGATCTCCCTGCTGGGCTACAGCAGAGGCTGTGCTCCGAGGGCAGGAGCTGTGTCTTGACTGCCATGCACACAGAGGAATTCAACTGTGCACTAGTGTTGATCTGCTTTGCCTCAGTACCTGCAAGTCAAGTGCATGAAAGGATTTTTGAGGTTTGCTTTTGTGTGTGTGTCTTTATTTCACTACTTATAAACATGGCATGATTCAGAAGCAAAAGCTATTTCCTAGAAACTCCACTGAAGGTGCATTGCTTGGTCCTGAGTGTTTATTAAGTACCTATACTTAGCATGTTGGAGGACAGAAGAATGTCAGATAACAAGAGCCCTGCAGCTTACCATTTAGTGGGAGATAAGGCACTTCCCAGCAAGTCACAGACTACTACTGGGCAGTATTTTTATTTAGTACAATGGGAATTTTAAAAAAGGACCAGAGCCAGGGAATTATGTCTGCAATGCCTGCAATTTAGAAGGCTAAGGCAAAAGGATCACTTAAGCCCAGGACTTTGAGCCTAGCCTAGGCAACAGAGAGATACCTCATCTCTACCAAAAAACAAAAAAAACAAACAATTAGCTAGGCATGATGGTATGAGCCTATAGTCCTAGCTACTTGGGAGGTTAAGACAAGAGGACTATTTGGGCCCAGGAGTTCCAGGTTGCAATGAGCTAAAATAGCACCACTGCACTCCAGCCTGGGGACCCTATTTCTAGGAAAAAAACTCAAAAACTTAAAAACAAAACAAAATAAAAACTATAAAAAAAATTACAGAAATGATTATTACTTTATTACTTTTGGATATGGAATATTCAGAAATTTACCTAGAAAGCAAGTTTTGCAGAGATCCATGTCATTGCACTGCAGACATCGGTAGCGATGCGAGGGGGCAATCTCATCACACCCATCACAAGAGATGTCCACATTTAACAGGTCACAGTATCGAGCAATAAACATGTGCATCTGTATGGCCAAAACAAACACAATTAACCAACAAACTTTCTCATGTGGCTGCTATTCTTCATTAATCAGCTTATTCATTCAATAGGTACTTAAAATGTTCCAAGCACTGTCCTAGGATCTATCGATGAATAAGCTCAGTGTCTAGCTGGGAATTCCCTCAAGCAAACATACGATGATAGACAGTACGATAAGTGCTTTGACAGGCAAATTTGGAGGCAGAGGGAACGTAAAGGACTATAGCTGCCATTGGGTATTAAAAACGTTAAGGAAGGTTTTCCAGAGAGGATAATTCCCTTGCTGAGACCAGATGGACAAAGAAGTATTAGCTGGGTAGGGTAGGCATGGTAGGTATGTCAGATAGAACAGAGAGTTCTGCAGGAGGCAAATGGGGGCAAGAAAGACAAGGGTTTATGAATTGGCAATGGTTCAATATGTAGAACACAGTACAGAAGGGGAATAATGCAGGAAAAGTTAAACCACAAAGATTCAGGGAGACTGACCACAAGCAAAGCTATTAATGTAACCCCATGGTAGGTAATTAGGGCTGGAACTGAGCAGTCGGGAGGATGAGAAAGGTGGGGAGATGTGAGAGGTATTGAGGAGGCAGAAGTAAGGAATGTTGGGACTGGACATGGGGTCAGTAAAATGGAAGAGTCAAGATCAACACCTACATTCCTGGCTTGGATGCTCAGCTGGACAGCGGGAGTGTTCCCAGACAAAGGAGACAGACCACTGCTCCTGGCACTTACAAGGAAACCTTTTGGGGAGATACTAAGTATACTGTTTCATGATCAAACAAATTGTTTTATTGGAAAGTATGTGGGGGGTTATAGTATATTTGATCTTCAGGGCCTAGAAATGAGGGAACTAAACCAGTAAGCCACCAGATAGTAGTAGACCACAGAAAATATGCCAAGTCACCTTAGAACCAGAGAATGGCTCCCCAAAGAGATGTTAACATATAAGATAGGAACAACCACAAAGGCCCAGCTGGCATGTTCCAACCAAGCACCACAGAGGCGCTAATAGGAGCAAAGTGGCTGGCACGGAGTAGGCATGCAATACTTAGAAAATGAATGAATCTGAGGCAGCAGATGCCTAGCACCTGTGGTTGTGACAAACATAACACCTAACATGGACTGGATGTGGCAGGCTACCTGAGCCTGATGCCTTTACCCATCTGAATCATGTAACTCACATGTACAGACTGATTTAAGCTCAGCAGGCCACCTTCTGGTGAGCTAGGAGCAATGTGGCCACCAGGCTTCCCACATTGTTGCTTGCTTACAGGAAGAGAATGTGCTGCCCCAGGACACTAATGCCCAGGCCCTTCAACAATCCTACTTCTCGCTGCAAATTAATAAACGGCACCTACTATTGTGCATCAGTCTCATGAGCCAATTCTCCTGTGGTTCTTTCTATGGGAGGGAGCCACTCTGAGTGTGGTCAGATCAGGATTCAAAGCCCCTCAGATTAAAAATCAGACACTGGGGTACTGAATGCCACCTGGGTCCTGGGAGACAACCTGCCAGCACTCTCTCCAGGAAAACTCCCCTCTCCAAACTCCTAGCAAATCACTTTGGATTACTCTAGTTGAGAGGTCTTACTTTCCTCTGCTTCTCTGGATCTTCCTGGGCTATTTTTTCATACCACGCCTCAAACATGCCATCCTGACACTCTTCCATCCATTCTGAGTTCTGCTTGGCATCAGCAAGCTCATCTTCTTCACTCCATTGGCTGAAAGAAAGACATAAAGAAAGAAAAGCAAGCCTCTTCCAAAATCAAGGAAAGCACTAATTAGTAGACTCTTGTGTCCTGGAGGTCTATTATACTTGGAATTTTAAAATTTTTGAGAAGAAAAGTTCAATTGCTTTTCAAAGCCCCAAGATTCGTCAGGTATTTTATAAATATAGACCAAGGAACAGGAAGAAGCCCTTTCCATAGTAGACTACAATAGGTGAGAGATCAGGGCTTGAACATTTATACATGCCCACATGGCATAATTCCCCTAGACGATCACTTGTGGTAAACCTATTATGAGCCAGGCACTGGGGCTGAATAAAATAATTTTTTTTTTAATAAAAAAGAAGTTTGCTTTGGACACTCTCAGTATTTCCACTAGCAGAATCAGCATGAGGAAAGAGTCAGGAGACCAATTCTGTAATTTCAGTTCTACCACTAGCTGCTATAACACCTGGACATATGACATAGCCCTGGTCCTCATTTTCCTCATTTCAAATAAAGTTTCAAGTAGATAATTTAATAGGATCTTGTTAGATGAAAAATTATACATTTCCATAATTTTGGTTTACAGTTTACCTTAGCAACCAGAATTTTAAACACAAAGAGATTTACTTGAAAGCAGATGCAAAATGTTTACCAATTGAGCCAGGTATGATGGCTCACACCTATAACCCTAGCACTCTGGGAGGCTGAGGTAGGAGGATTGCCTGAGCTCAGCAGTTTAAGACTAGCTTGAGCAAAGTGAGACCCCATCACTACTAAAAATAAGAAATATAAGCCAGGCATTGTGGTGCACATCTGTAGTCCCAGCTGTACTAGGGAGGCTGAGGCAGGAGGGTCACTTGAACCCAGAAGATTGAGGTTGCTGTGAGCTAGGCTGGTGCCATGGCAGTCTAGCCTGGGAAACAGAATGAGACTCTGCATCAAAAAAGAAAAAAGTATTTACCAAGCAACAAATACACATTCATTCATGGATGCATTCCAACAAAATGATTTTAGGCCTACTCATAATTAGCTTTGGGCTAGATGCTATGAGGGACTGGTGTGAAGAATGTGGTTCCAAACCCAAAGGGCTGTATCACGCAGGTGCAGACAAGGAGCAGGCCCATAGCTGAGGAATCAGCACGCTGATGCCCCAGTGCTGCGTCCCCTCTCTCTACCAACAGCACTCTCTGACAGCAGGGTGATAGCCAAGCTTAGTTAACAAGGAGGCAGCATTAATTCTGTCCCCTTTTCTCAGAATTTCTCTTCTGAGAGAATGAAAATTATCTGAGTGCTGACTCATTCATTTCTTTCCAATTCTCTTAACACTTGCTTTTCTTCTCCTATTCCTCTCCTTTCTACACACACGAGTGCTAAAGGATGAGTGGACTTGAGCAGAGTGGAGAAACACCATCACAATTAGAAAGAAGTCAGGCACTGTAGCTATAATCCTAGTTGCTCAGGAGGCTGAGGTGGGAGGATTGCTTGAGCCCAGAAGTTCAAAGCCAACCTGGGCAACATAGTGAGAACCTATCTCTTAAAATAAAAATTGCCAAGGAAAAAGAAACTTCATATACTACTTTTTCTCAGAACTTAAATCCTTACAATGTGGAAAAGCTTAAGCAGCTAACATCACACATACATGTAACAAAAAGTGTAGAAAAGAATTCTCCAATTCAACAAGCTATAGAATCTCCAAAAATGCACAAGATCCTCAAGCTCAGAGCTCACAGGAGCCCCACCACCCCTATGGTTCACCCAGCACCATTACGTGCCAGATGCTATTCTAAACACTGGACAGTATAACTCATGTGCTCTCCACAATCAGCCTCAGAGGCAGGTACTATTTATTATCTCCAGTGCTAAATATGAGGACACTGAGGCACACAGGGGTTAGACAGCCTGTTAGTCTCAGCTAGCAGGTGGCAAAGCCAAGACATTACGTAAACAGTATCACACCACAGTCTGTGCTCTCACCCCTCACACTCTGACCCCTGGATTTCAGAACCGTACAGTGAGCACTGTGTTCTTACCTGATCATACTGTCATGGACACTTATATTTTCTTGCGACATTTTCATGAGGAGTTCTGGTAACTGAATATCAACAAAGAAGGCAAGGTCTCCAGGTTCCCAGCCCATATCCAAAAGATGAAGCAGGGCTGTTTGAACACAGGATAAGGCAGGCAGCAGGGACCTAAAGAGGCCATGAAGGTGACAGTTATCCAAGCTGCCCGGAAACAACAAAAACAACCCAAATCAGTGGTCTGGTTTATTTGTCATTGGAAAGCAGAAGGGAACTCCACATTGCTGGTCTGGGTTCCTTTCAAATTTCTCATACTCCATACACTCTTCAAAGCTTGAGCAAAAGAACTCTGAAAGGTATAAAGTAAAGTTTCCACTTTATGGTAAAGAACTGAGAGGTAAAAGTCACCTCTCAATAAACAGCAATTTTAGGGCCAGCTCCAAATTAGTCAATGTTATGCAATTTTGATTTACAGAAGAACTGTTTGATTTAAGGTTTATGTCTAAACCATATACTAAGGAGAAGGCTGAGAAATGGCTCTATATAAGCTTTAAAAACTACATATGGTATCTAATACATCAAAAAGTGAAAATTATAGGTTATATCTTCTTAGATAAACTCAAACCTTTCTACACAGATAGAAAAAAGACTGGGAGAAAATATATTAAGTTAACATTAACCTCTATATGGCAAGATTAGAGGTTATTTTTATTCTTTGTGTTTCTTTTATAAATCAAAAAAATTTTTTTCTTTAGAAATTATAAAGTTATGCCTTGGTGCCCATAGCTCAGTGGTTAGGGTGCTGGCCACAAACACTGAGGCTGGCAGGCTCAGCCCGGGCCTGCTAACCAACAATGACAACTGCAACAAAAAAAAAAAAAAAAAAAAAAGGAAAGAAATTATAAAGTTATCAAGTACCTGTCATTTATGCTACCAAATCCTTTAATTGCTTTGACCAAAAACAGAACAAGTTGATAGTAAGCATCTCGAATTTCTTTGTGCAGATCAGCACCACAGCCTTCCAAGTGCCCAAAATAACTAGAAACAGAGAAAATGACCAACTCAGTTACTAGCACATCTTTTACTCAATCATTATTTCTTACATGAAAAAAAAGCCAAGAAGCAGCGAGCTTAATAGAGTGGCATAGGAATTCAATATAAATACAATAACTCTGGAGAGCCAGAGAATCCTTTTGACTAGGTCAAGAGAGTTGCCCAGTGGAAGTATGGAGATAACAATTATTTATCTTTCTTTGTAAGAATAAAAACCACTCTTCCCACCACTACTTGAGTGCCAGAAACTGTGTTAAATATTTTTCACAAATTACTTCCTTTAACCCTCTGTACACAATCATGTCACCTCTCTGCCCCCCTCATTTATTACTTTAGCATCAATCTCACTGTCTTTTCTACTTTGATCCTTGCCACCTTGGTGACTTCAATGTCCTTGGAAATGTTGCCTCCACTCCTTTTTTTCTCAGTTCTCTGCCACCTTCACCTCCAATGATCTTCTCTTCCATGACCTTTGCCATCCCAGTGCGATGATCATTTTCTTGACCATCACATGATGGCGTCACCTCTGAATACTGCCTTGAGGGCATCCTACTCTGATCCCAGCTTTACTCTTGCTCAATCACTGTAGGACTCCTGCACAGCCTTTTCTTCCACGCCAGTGAGCCCCAGCCCAGGACACTGACTCCCATTCACCACCTTCTACTCCCACCAGGCTTTCTCTTTGCTCCCTTCTCAACTTAGACTCCATGGCCCATAATCACACCTTGGCAAACACTAACCTCCTCCGCTCTTCCTTCCTCTGTGTGTTTGCCTGAGAAATTTTATACCTCTATTGAGATAGCTGAATGCTGCTGACTAGTATCACTTTACATTCATAGTCAAGAGTCTCAAAAAAATTGTCAGGCAATCTAGTAGGCTGGCTTTTTCAATTTTCATTACTATCTAAAACAGTGGTTCTCAACCTTCCTAAGGCTGTGGCCCTTTAATACAGTTCCTATGGGTCATGACCCACAGGTTGAGAACCACTGATCTAAAACCTTCCTGCTTCTCCTTAAATCACTACTGCCTCCTTCTCAAACTTCACTGATGACCATACTTTTATTTTATTATAAAAAAATGATACACAGGCATCCCCTCATCTTTGTACCACCAAATTTACAAACCAATTTGCACTTCTACTGATTCTGTTTCTTCTTGCTACCATGGATAGTGCCCTCCTGGGTCTATCAAAGGTCAACTTCTCTACTTATATGACTGCTGCTGTAATCCGTCCCTCTATTACTACAGTAAGCTCTTCCTCATTACTGATTCATTCCCACAAGCACACAGAAGTGCTATAATATCTCTTACCAGTTGACCCTAAATTCCCCTCCCATTACCGCACCATTTCTTAACTCTCCTTTAAGGCCAAATATCTTTTTTGGAAAGGAAGAGCCTTTCCAAAGCTTTCCCAGGGGGAGTCTCAAGCTGTCACCCTGGATAGAGTGCCGTGGCATCACAGCTCACAGCAGCCTCCAATTCCTGGGCTCACGCGAGTCTCTTGCCTCCGCCTCCCAAGTAGCTGGGACTGGAGGGGCCCGCCACAATGTCTGGCTCTTTTTTTTTTTTTTTTTGGTTGCAGCCATCATTGTTGTTTGGCGGGCTGGGCTGGATTCAAACCGGTGAGCTCAGGTGTATGTGGCTGGCGCCTTAGCCCGTTGAGCCATAGGCGCCAAGCCAAGGCCAAATTTCTTGAACTAACTGTCTATAGTCGCTTGATTTTAGCTTCCCATTTTCTTCTCAACCCAGTCCAACTGGGCTTTCGGCCCCATGGCTCCAGTAATATTGTTGCCAAACCCAGTGTGTGTTTTTCTCACTCAAACTATCATGTATTTGACACAACTGACCATTTTTACCTTCTGAGATACATTCTTCTTTTGGCTTCTGACACCACCATCCCCTGGTTTTTAATCTACCTCAGTGGCCTTCTTGATCTCCTTCACTTGGTTGCTCTTCTTCACTGCTTCACTAAGGCTCAGTCTTGGGTTCTTTCTTATCCATCTCTAGGAGGTCTCTTGGCTTTAAATACCATCTGTCTGCTGAAAGCATCATATTCTGACCCTAGTCTAACTTCTACCCAGAACTTTAGTTTCCAACCTCTGTTTTCTTGATATTTTTACTTGGATGTCAAAAAAGCAGTTCAAACTTAACACAGCCAAAATAAAACTTTTGATTTTTGCCCCAATCTGTTTCTTCCATAATCTTTCCCTCAGTCAAATGCATCACTGCTCACTTATCTGCTTAAGCAGAAACTCCAAAACTCCACCTTACGGGTTTCTTTTGCCATGATTCCTTTCTTTCATTTGCCCTCTACATCTAATCTATCAATAAGTCCTGACAATTCTACCTCCAAAATATACCATGAATCTTATCCTTAAAGTCCTATCTCTAGTACTACTGCAACAGTCTCCCGCTTTTCTTATTTCCATCATTTTTCACATAGGAGCCAGAGGCATCTTTACAAACATAAATCAAAGAGTACTCTTCCTGGGCTTAAAAATCACCAGTGGTTCCCCATCTATAGCTCAGTATAAAACATAAATATTTTCTGGTGATAAGGGTCCTGCCTAACATTCTGACCTCATCTCCCCTATTTCCCTCTCTCATTCAGCCAGGCTGGGTTTTTTTCTGTTCCTCAGGCTCACTCTCCACCCTGGAACCTTTGCATAATTCCTTCTGGCTTTAATGTTCTTCCCCCTGATCTCAGCTGGTCATTCATCTCTGGGTTTACATGTCATCTCTTCAGCCTGCCTTTCTTGACCATCCAAACTTGGTCACTTTGTATTACATCATCCATGATAATATCACTACCTGACTTTTTTTTTTAATTGTCTCTCTTCAAAATAATAAAAACTCCATTAGAGTCTCAGCACCCATAGCGTAGTGGTTACGGCGCCAGCCACATACGCCAAGGGTGGTGGGTTCGAATCTGGCCTGCGCCAGCTAAACAACTGCAGCAACAAAAAAATAGCCAGGCATTGTGGTGGGTGCCTGTAGTCCCAGCTACTTAGGGAAGGCTGAGACAAAAGAATCACATAAGCGCAAGAGTTTGAGGTTGCTGTGAGCTGTGACGTCAAGGGTGACACAGTTGAGACTCTGTCTCAAAAAAAAAAAAAACAAAAAAAACCTCTATTAGAATAGGACCTTGTCTGCTTTGCCCACAGCTGTAAGCATATAAACAACAGTCCCTGGCATAGAAGACATTCCTTGTGAGTTCTTAGATAAATGTCATTACTGTAAATGAGCATTACATTTAGCTCACAGCTTCCATGAGCAAAAGATGGGTATGGGTATATGAGGAATACAATTCTCACTGGTAAAATAAAGCTGATGAACTCATCAGGAGGAATAAATATGTTCCTGTTTCAGTACTTACTTACTGAAAGGATATAACTAATTTCCTCAGGATGAGAGAATGAATTAACCAAAAATGTAAAAATGTATCCTACGTGTAAATGATGCAGTTATTAATTAGAGAAGAAAACTAGGGTTCCTGTAAATGACCTCTGTTTGTTTTCCTTACAGACTTGTCATTGGCACTTACTTGGTAAAATCTTTCTGGCAGGTCAGAAGTTCCAATAGGAAAAGTATAAAAGGTGGATGGAAGCAATGAGGCTGGCCGAGGGATTCTGCACAATACTGAATTATCCTCAGGACTTCAAGGATGCTCTGGGCTTGAGCTTTCTTCAAGGCAAGAACCTTCACAACACTAGAGACAGAACTCAAGTCAGAAAACCCAGCAAATTCCTGAGTGGGGACAGGAAGAAAATTTGTCCTCCACCCAGGTTTGATGACATATTAATAAAAAGAAAATACTACTGTGAGGTATTAGATATTCCATGTTGGATGATCAGAATCTGTTCACTATTTTTATTTTATTTTATTTTTGAGACAGAGCCTCAAGCTGTCGCCCTGGATAGAGTGCTGTGGCATCACAGCTCACAGCAACCTCCAACTCCTGGACTCCAGCGAGTTTCCAGCCTCCGCCTCCCAAGTAGCTAGGACCACAGGCATCTGCCACAATGCCCGGCTATGTTTTTTGGTTGCAGCGTCATTGTTGTTTGGTGGGCCCGGGCTGGATTCGAATCCGCCAGCTCAGGTGTACGTGGCTGGCGTCCTAGCCCGTTGAGCCATAGGCGCCGAGCCTGTTTATTATTTTTAGTCATTACTCACAGCATCACAAATCAGTTCACACCAACTGTCCAAAAGTCCAACAACCCACTAAAAAATTAAAAAGGAACTTTGACAGTTTCAATTCCCCACAGAGACAAAGCTTCAAGTCTCAGGATAGGAAAATCCTCACTAGTTTAAAACACACAATACTTCCAAAGATGCAGGACCAACAGTAATAATTGTCAGAGAATATCAAGTCTTGGCTGGGCACGGTGGCTCACATGTGTAATCCTAACACTCTGGGAGACCAAGGCAGGTGCATTGCTTGAGCTCAGGAGTTCGAGACCAGCCTGAGCAAAAGTGAGACCCCTTCTTTACTAAAAAAATATAAAAACTAGCTGGGCGAGTCCAGGAGTTTTGAGGTTGCTATGAGCTATGATACCATGACACTCTACCCAGGGTGACAAAGTGAGACTTTGTATCAAAAGGAAGGAAGGGAAGGAAGAAAGCTAAAAAAGAAAAGAAAAGAAAATGTCAAGTCTTAAATGTCTCCCAGGGTTAAAATAAGACAAATTTATGACTGGTAGCTACCGAAATAAATGCTTCCTTTTATTATTCTAACAATACATTATTAATACATACTTTAACATAGAGTATAATGTACAAATCTTTTTTTATTTGAAACACAGTCTCACATGTCTTAAGCTGTCGCCCTGGGTAGACTGCCATGGCGTCATGGCTCATAGTAACCTCAAACTCTTGGGTTTAACTAATCTTCTTGCCTCAGCCTCCCCAGTAGCTGGGACTACAGGCGCCCACCACAATGCTCGGCTATTTTTTTGGTTATAGTTGTCATTGCTGTTTGGTGGGCCTAGGCTAGATTTGAACCCGCCAGCTCCATGTGGCTGGCGCCTAAGCCAATAATATACAAATCTTAAGTGAAAAAAATACTTTTTTAAAGGAAAATAAATCACTAATTTTTTTCTTGAATAGTATAAAACAAGTCTTAGTCTATCCTAAATATCAGTGTGCATTTTTAACATGAGCTCGAAGGCTTTGACCAGGGTGAGTACTTGTGGCTTGAAAAGAGAAAGTGCTGGGACAGTAATGGCTGGCTCACCTCTCACTTGATAGCGACTGATCCTTAATGAAGTCCATGATGTCCTTCAGCACAAGATATTTTTCTTTGACTGTGGGCACTGGTCTGGCCTCCTCCATGGATCGGAAGGAGAGCAGCCGAAGTCGCCCCCGAGTAAAGGGAGGCCGCCGGGTGGGTGTGGAAGGTGATAAGGGCTCTTCCACTGTAGCAGAGGACCCTTCAGCAGCAGAAGGGCCACCGCTGGGAAGCAGCTTGGGGTGAACATCTAAGCCAGGACTCCGGTGTCCCAGAGAGGGTGCTACTTCAGTAGGGGATGCTGAGGCTTGGAAATGCTCTTCCATCATAGAGCTCGTCCTCTGGCACTTGTCAAGTAGCTGGAGATGATCGGTTTCATCAGTAGTCACCAACTGGTCACAGCTTTCTTTTGAACTTAGGCCCATGGGCAGAAATTTTAGTAGTAGAAGACTCTTTTGAATACATTCTTTTGCTAAACATTAAAAACAAAGACAATATGAAAAAAAGGCAAAATTACATTTATTGCCTACTTTGAGACAGAGAATAATCTATTTAAAACTTCACATCTAGGTTTGGCATCTGTAGCACAGTGGTTACAGTACCAGCCACATGCACCAAGGCTGACAGGTTCGAACTTGACCTGGGCCAGCTTAACAACAATGACAACTGGAATAAAAAATAGCTGGGCACTGTGGCAGTCACCTGTAGTCCCAGCTATGTGGGAGGCTGAGACAAGAGAATTGCTTAAGCCCAAGAGTCTGAGGTTGCTGTGAGCTGTGATGCCACAGCACTCTACTGAGGGCAACATAGTTAGACTCTGTCTATAAAAAAAAAAGGCTTGGCACTTATAGCTCAGTGGCGAGGGCGTTAGCCACATACACAGGAGCTGGCTGGTTGGAACCTAGTCCGGGCCAGCCAAACAACAATGACAACTACAACCAAAAAATAGCAGGGCATTGTGGTGGGCGCCTGTAGTCCCAGCTACTTGGGAGACTGAGGCAAGAGAATTGCTTAAGCCCAAGTTTGAAGTTGCTGTGAGCTGTGACACCATAGCACTCTACCAAGGGCGACAAAGTGAGACTCTCTCACAAAAAAAAAATAATAACAAAATAAAATAAAAAATAACATTACTATATTATCATTCAAAAGTCATAGTAAAGCTTGACATCTGCAACACAGTAGTTATGGTGCCAGCCACATGCACTGAGACTGGTGGGTTCGAGCCCGGGCCAGCTAAACAGTAACAAATGCAACCAAAAAATAGCTGGATGTTGTGGTGGGCACCTGTATCCTCCGCTACTTGGGAGGCTAAGGCAAGAGTATCGCTTAAGCCCAAGAGTTTGAGGTTACTGTGAGCTGTGACGCCACAGCACTCTACTGAGGGTGACATAGTGAGATTCTATCTCAAAAAAACCCACAAAAAACAAAAGTCATAGTAATTCTTTGATTTCACCATGAAGTTTCAAGGTGACTACACTTTAAAAACATAACAAGATGTAGCTCAAAAAATACCCTAGTAACTCCTAAGACAAATAATTAGAAAGATGCCCCATTTGGAGCATATCAATTATTTTTCTCCTGCATTTTCTCTATTTGTGATACATCCTTGAAAACTACATTTAGCACTTTCCCTAGGTCAGCATAGCTGAAACTAAGTTAATCTAGAATAGCAGTTCTCAACCTGTGAGTTGTGACCCACAGGAACTGTATTAAAGGGTTGTGGCATTAGGAAGGTTGAGAACCACTGATGTAGAGGGTAGGTCACTGGTTTTCTAGACTGAGAAATGAAAACAGAAGGCCCACCGATGACAGCTGACACTGGCACACTCACCCAGGCTCTCAGGGTTGGCCTCAGCAGCTTCTGAACCACGTTTTTCTTCTGCTTCATTGCCCAGGCTCATCAAGGACTTCTGCTTCATCTCTAACTGGGGGCAGGATTTGAACCACATGATTATGATGTCCAGGGAGGCTAGCAAGGAAAGCACAGAAACTACTCCAAAAGCACACAGTGTTGGGATCACAGAGTACAGAATACTTACCATTCAGCTGTTGAGGACACAGGACTGAGTTGTTTTTGTTTGTACTGGAAGTCATTTAGGCCTTGAAGCTGTCTAAATTTGTTATCTGAAGAACTACTTTCTCTATGACTATGCATTATTTGGGGGGTGTTTGTAACTACAACCTTATTATTTGAAATTTTTTTGAACATTGGTGCTGGAGGAGCCTTTATTTAAAGCCCACTTAGTACAGGTATAAAAGCTAAGAACTAGAGAAACAAAAAGTCTTGTTAGAGTCACATACCCAGTCTGCTGCAGAGGTTGGACCAAAATTTGATATTTACTCTATCCTTAATGAGGGACACCTCTAAGTGATGCTGAGACTCCAGGGAGAGAATAGTGCTCTTGGTATGGGCTCAGGTATTGGTCATAGCGTGGGCCACAACACTGACAACCTAGATAGAAGGCCCCATGTGATGCATAAGAGGCCAAGATCGTGAAAAGAAGGTTGGCCTCTTGTCCAACTCTCTGCAGTCTGTCCTAAACTAGAAGCATAATCTGTAACATGTCTTGTCAGCCTTTGTACTTGGTCTACAAGTTCTGTTTATCAGACATTTTTTTCTTTTATCATCTACTACTGCTTTGGTTTCTCTATCAACATATTCTTCTGATTCTTCTACTACCCTTTTGCTGATGATGCCTTTTAGTTTCTTGTGAGAGACCTATTCATCTTGGTCTTATTCTATGTAGTCCATAATAGGTGCCAATTATGTTCTAGTAACTGTGAATTCTGTTTAAAGCAGTCTGTTACTGTATAAACCCACATATTTAAGAAAAAAAACTAGGGTGGTGCCTGTGGCTCAAGGAGTAGGGCACTAGCCCCATGTACCAGAGGTGGTGGGTTCAAACCCAGCCCCACCTAAAAAAAAAAAAACAAACCCCAACTATTACAAATTATTTGATATAGGGCAGTGCCCATAACTCAGTGGGTAGGGCGCTGGCCACATAAACCAAGGCTGGCGGGTTCAAACCCGGCCAGTGCCAGTTAAAACAATGACAACTGCAACAACAACAACAATAAGAAATAGCCAGGCATTGTGGCAAGCGCCTGTAGTCCCAGCTACTTGGGAGGCTGAGGCAAGAGAATTGCTTAAGACTAAGAGTTTGAGGTTGCTGTGAGCTGTGACGCCACAGCACTCTACCCAGGGTGACAGCTTGAGACTCTTGTCTCAAAAAAAAAATTATTCGGCTCTGCGCCAGTGGCTCAGCGGGTTAAGGCACCAGCCATGTACAGCTGAGCTAGCAGGTTCGAATCCAGCCTGGGCCCGCCAAACAACAATGATGGCTGCAAACTAAAAAATGGCCAGGTGTTGTGGCGGGCGCCTGTAGTCCCAGCTACTTGGTAGGCAGAGGCAGGAGACTCGCTTGAGCCCAGGAATTAGAGGTTGCTGTGAGCTGTGATGTCACTGCACTCTATCCAGGGTGACAGCTTGAGGCTCTGTCTCAAAAAAAAAAAAAAAAATTATTTGACATAATCTCCATTTCTATCTTGACATTTTTGTGAATCATCAGCTCTTTAGATTCTTTCATTTACGAAATTCTCCAGCTAGATGTCTTGGATAACTTTCGTACTCAACATGTCCCTAACTAAACTTATCTCCTCTCTCCCAGACCTAACACCTTTTCCTATCCTGGTCAATGTTTCAACCACCCACCAAATCACCCAAAATAGGAATATGGGAACTGTCCTGTATTACTCCTTACTGTTCACCACTCACATTACTCACATAGCCCTACAGATCATTTTATCTCCTCCATTACAGAAGCCATCCTCATGTAATTACTTTCTTTTGCTTCCAGTTCCATTAACCCATCCTGTACTCTGCTATTTAAAGATTCTTCCTTTGGCCAGATTCAGTGGCTCACATCTGTTTTCCCAGCACTCTGGGAGGCTGAGGAGGGAGGCTCCCTTGAGCTTAAGAGTTCGAGACCAGCCTGAGCAAGAGCAAGAGCAAGATCCCATCTCTACTAAAAATAGAAAAATTAGCTGAGCATTGTGGCGGATTCCTGTAGTCCCAGCTACTTGGGAGTTTGAGGCAGAAGGATCACGTGAACCCAAGAGTTTGAGGTTGCTGTGAGCTAGTCTGAGGCCACTGCACTCTAGCCTGGGCAACGGAGTGAGACTCTGTCTCAAAAGAAAACAAACAAACAAGATTCTTCCCTCAATTACGGTACAATATTTAAGATGCATGTAAATATATAATGAATAACACAGATAGGGGATACACATTTCCATGCCTGAGCAAGACGAACAACTCTTCTGAATTTGGTATTTATCATTTCCATGCATTTGTATAATTTCATTACATATTTATGTATATAACATACAGACTGGTTTGTGCTTAAACTTCATATAAGTAAAATCATACTTATGGATTCTTCTCTAACTTACTTATTTTTTATCATCATCAAGTTGGTGAGCTCTGTTCCATTCACTTTCATTGTAATATAGTATTATATACAATAAGAGATAAATGATTCTTTTGTCCATTCTCATACTGATGGAGATTTGGTTCTTCCAGGTCAGTGTTGTTGGAAACAATGCTGCAGAACTATTTTCCTAAAGTATATACCTGAGAGACCTCCACTCTATCTAAACTGGCAATGATCACCCAGCATCTACGGCAGTGCTTTCCATCGTGGTCTGAGGAGGCCTTTGTACTTAACTGAAGGATAGCTCAACTGAACCCTGTTTACTGTGAATATTTTCAACTCTCACTAAATAATGAGTTCAAGGGTTCTAAATTATTTTATGTCTATTCACGTCATTGAACTTTAATTTTAAAAATTCCTAAAGTTATATTCCTGAAAAGAGAATTATTTATCTTAATTTCATGATATGGTGGGAAAAACAACAATATATTAAAATCACAGCAAAGGAAAAATCTTACCATCCATATTCTAATTCCATCTGCCAAGGAATACACCTGTGCAAACTCTTCACTCAAGGCCATCTTGCCTCCACTATTTACTGGGGAAAGGAGAGAGGAAGAGATTACATTCAGGTAACACAATTCACTACTATCATAGTAAGCACAGAGTATCTTCTTCTAAATCTGCTAAAAAGTCGTCCTGACACTCACACACTGGAGATGGGAAAAAAGGTTTGGGGAAAAATCATCAATTAAGCATGGGTTATGGGTTCACAATGTTACTTCAAACAAACTTCTTTCAAACTAATAATTTCTGAAGTAGTATTAGTGTTAAAATTGTTAAAGACTTGGTGCTGTGGCTAACATCTGTAATCCCAGCACTTTGGGAGACTGAGGCAGGAGGACTGCCTGAGAGTTTAGCCTGGGCAACAAAGCGAGACCACATCTCTTAAAAAAAAATAGCTAGCCATGGTAGTGTCTGCATGTAGTCCTAGCTACTCAGGTGGCTGAGGCAGGAGGATCATTTGTGCCCAGGAGTTTCAGGTTTCAGTGAGCTACAATTATGCCATTGCACTCTAGCCTGGCAACAGAGCAAGACTGTGTCTCTAAAAAATTTTCAAAAATGAGTAAAACATTAAAAGTAAACCATACATGAGGACACAACTACAAGAAGAACTCTACCTAACAAGTGAAAATATTGTAACCTAGTTGTTTGTATCCTCATATTAACTTGAAATTAAAAAAAAAAGAAAACCAGTTGGCTCGGCACCTATGGCTCAATGGGCTAAGGTGCCAGCCATGTACACCTGAGCTGGCAGATTCGAATCCAGCCTGGGCCTGCCAAACAACAATGACGGCAGCAACCAAAAAATGGCCAGGCATTGTGGCGGGCGCCTGTGGTCCCAGCTACTTGGGAGGCAGAGGCAAGAGACTCGCTTGAGCCCAGGAATTGGAGGTTGCTGTGAGCTGTGATGCCACGGCACTCTATCCAGGGTGACAGCTTGAGGCTCTGTCTCAA
>CAUYON010035313.1:0-15894 GCA_963573935.1 Arctocebus calabarensis
TCTGAAGAGGAAGAGCTACAAAATCACAGGAAGGTAGACTGTGTGAAGTTAAAGAGATATATTGTAAGCCATAAACAACCCATGAAAATAACAAACCAAAAAGTTACAGCTGGTAAGTAGCAAAGCAGAGAAGATGGAACAGCAAATAATAACAACAATAATAATAATAAATTAATGCAAAAGGCAAAACAAAAAAGAATAAAGAACCAAAAAGACAAACAGAAAACAAACATCAATATGATACAATTAAAACTAATCGTATCAAAATGGCACCAAATATAAATGTTTTATCTACCTAATTAAAAGGCAAAGATTGTCAGATTGCCTCAAAAAAAGAAAGTAAGGAATCTAACTCCTGGTCAAATACCTATGTATGGTTTTTCTGGTGCAAACACAAGTAATTACGAAGAGATCTAATGCAATGCTTATCAAAGTTCCAAATGACAGAAATTGACGATGTGCTTCTAAAATTCATTTAAAATTGCAAAGGTCCTATAATAAAATAATCTTGAAAAGAAAACAAAGCTAGGAGATTAATATTACTTAATTTTAACATTTAGTATAAATCTTCAGTATCAACACAATATGATATTGGAGAAAAGAGATACAAATAGATCAATGGAACAGAATAAAGAATACAAAAAGCACCAATTTATATATGGACAACTGATTTTGTTGCAAAGGCAATTCAGTAGAGAAAGAAAGTCTTTTCAACGAATAGTGATGAAATAGCTAGCTGTGAAACTAGTTTTTAATCCATACCTTGAACAATAAATGCAAATAAATTCTGAAATGAATCACAGATCTAACTATAAAATGTAAAACTAAAACTTGTGCTAGGAAATATAATAGAAGAACTTTGCAGCAAAGATTTCTTACATATGATAACAAAGGCGCAATGAAAAAAGAATAAAATGACTTCAAAAAAACAAATTTTTAAAAAGTTGTGTTTTTCAAAGGACATAGGTAAGAAAATAAAAAGATAAGGAATAGGAGAAAATCTTTACAAAACAAATATCTAGTATAGAACTTGTATCCTGGATATATAAGAAAACTTACAAAAATAAATAAACAAAATATCTCAGTTTTAAAAATAGGCAAAGAAGATATACAGATGACAAACACATGTCAGTATGCTCAACAATAACATTCATTAAAGAAATGTAATTAAATCCAAAATTAGATCCCACGAGACACCTATCCAAGTAGTCAACCTTAAAAACACTGATCACGCCAAGAGTTGAGGAGGATGTAGAATAACTACAACTCTTCTACAAGACTGGTTATAAAATAAAATGATATGAATACTTGGGAAAATAGTTTGGTAGTTTTGTAAAAAGTCAACCATCCGCCTACCATATGATCTTTCCCTTCCATCCTTAGGCATTTATCTGAGAGAAATAAAAGCATATGTTCAGACAAAGACTTATACATTAATATTCATAGCAGCTTTATTTAGAAAAGACAAACACAAAACAACTCCAACAGATGAATGGATAAAGGTGTCAAAAATCCATGCAATGAAATACTATTCAGCAAATAAAAATAGATTATACACTACAACATGGATAAATCAAAAAATAATTATGCTGAGTGAAAGAAGACACACAAAATAGTTCACACTGTATGAGTCATGTACAAAATTCTGAGAAATGCGAAGTAATACACAGAGGGAAAGAAAACAGCAAGCCCTAATGAGAGGAGGAGAACAGGAGGGGAGGAGCAGGAAGGAGGAGATGAGAAAGAAGCAAGAGGAAACTTACAGGGGCGACAGACATAGTCATTATCTTGATTTTAACGATGGTTTTGTGGACATATACATCTATAAAACAATAATTATCCTTCATATACTTACACTCTAAATATGCACAATTTATTATTAGTCAGTTACAACTAAAGTTGTCAAAGAAAGAAAGCAATACTTAAAAAAAAAAACACATATAAGCATCAATTAATTTTTTACTCACTTCCGACCCGTGTGCCTAGCCAATCTAACCATCAGCTTGCGTGCCTCTTCTGGGCTGGACTGAGTGATTTTAACAAATGAAACAGGTTTCTCAAGTCCATGTTTTTCCAAAAGCTCTGACACACTGTAGGTTAAAAAAATATATTTAAAAGTCTTGTTACCAAACAAAAAGACTCTAAGAATCTTAAGCATACAAGTAACACTTCAGTGATTAGCTTTAAAAATAAAAAAGTTTCACATCGTACGACCCAATTATATCAATTTAATTCTTAGCAAAACAAAACAAAAACCTAATAATTATATAATAAATCTTATTGTCCCCACTGAATTTTGTTACAACATATTTGGGCTAACAAACATACTGTAAAATGGATGGCCTATCTTTATCCCAAAATCTTTTCTATAATTCCCTATAATATAAAAACATTAAGTCAGTAAAATAAAACAAATCAAGAATTTCAATACAATTGTAACTCTTACCAATCCTATTTATTATTCTGTTATAGGCTGCTAGAAAAATGGTAAAAAAATTTAGAGTTGGAGGACTCTAGAAGGAACATCAGTTCACTCTCCCTCAAGAAACCATTCTATAAAAATGTAAGATACATCACAAATTCTCTTGGTGTCCTGTGAATCTTCTTGCGATATCCCATTGCATAATCACCGGAATGTCAGTGTAACTTGGATCTATCTCACCAAATGTCACATTCATGGAGTAACTACTACTGAATACAGTGGCTATGGAGAATTCAAACTCTTCATAAACATAGTTTCATGGGTCATATCGCCTGAGATTATATAAAATAAAATACTTATCAAGTGTTTGGGGCTACAAACAGGAATAATAAGTTCTAATTTTACAAGCTCGGTAGATTAACCTTAACAATGAAAGACCACAACCATCCAGAAACCTACAGGCTGTTAATGGTTCTTTGAGGTACCTGATGACATAATATATAACTGTCAGGAACATTCATGGTTACACCCACAAACGTGGCAACTATCTCAGCTTCACTCACCAAACAAAGACAACTATGCAAAAATTTGTCAGGAATGAATCTATATCGACCTGACCCACCAAGCTTTAGTTAAACTATACACTGAATTTTCCAGGGAGACTGGTAGGAGGAAAAAGGCACAAGCCTGTCTACGTGTACAACAGGAAAATCTTGATTTATTAAACATTTTTCAAGAAATACAACTGTATAGTTTACAGAATGTAGAATAACAAGAATCAGGCTAGGTAATAATAAATAGAAGTCTTGAGAAAAATGAACACTTAATTCTCCATTAAACTCACATTATATGGAACATTAGAACATTCTGTTCCCCAACCTACAATTTAAAATATTTACAGCAAAATACTTCATTTTGAATGAATAAAATGTCTAAATTCTTGGAGTCCAAATTATTGTACTACTATGCATATTAAAGTAATATTATCTATAATTTTCACAATTATATATTAGAAGAACAAAGTTTATTATCTCAAAATCCTATTGTTCATATAATTTTTAAGTTACATGCATACATTTATATAAACATAAAGTATATGGTAGTAAACAACTTCCTAAAGGTAAATTAAGACTATTTTATGGAGACATTTTAATATCTCACTATGACTGTAAAGAATATTACTATAGGGTTACATGGGACTCTACTGCAGTTTGACATCATCCAAATAATCAGTCGAATGTACCGTTCCTGAGAAAGGAAAGCTAAGAGTACAATAAAAATCATTTGCTGATCAACATGCAATAATTGCCGCAGGAACTCATATTTCTTATGTATCTACTATGTGGAAGGCACTTTAAATGCTTAATCTAGTATTATTTTCATATTCTCAGTTAGATATTATATGTTAGAAAACCCTAGGCCCAAAGATCGCACAGCTAATAAGTGGCAGTGACTAGATTTAAACATAGACTTAAGGCTCGGCGCCTGTGGCTCAAGCGGCTAAGGCGCAAGCCATGTACACCTGAGCTGGCGGGTTCGAATCCAGCCCAGGCCTGCCGAACAACAATGACGGCTGCAACCAAAAAATATAAATAAACACAGACTTAATAGCCCATGTGCTTATTAAGCTACCATTCTGCTATAATAAGGTAATGTTGAATTTGTTACTGAGAAAATTAAGTCCTAATAAAGTCAAGCAAATAAGAAGAAATATGACTAATAGTCAGACTTCAGGACATTTCTTGGACAGCCCCCTTAAAAAGTATAGCTCCAAAGACTGTCATTTTTCTCACCTGAGAATTTGTTCCAGCTGGTCTACCTTGTCATGAAGAGTTGTAGTTACCTCTGTCTTCTCACTAAAAAAATTAAAGAAAAAAGTTAAAAATAAGTTTTCATAATGTTGTTTAAAATATAAAACCCAAGTAAGTAGAAAGAAAGGAATAATGTTTCTCTTATATTTAATTTAAAATAATATTATACTATCCAGGTAAAATTTCTGAATTCATTTAGCATTTTTCATAACTCAAGAGATTAAGAAATAATGAAATAAAACAAAATTCTCTGTTATAGATTAGTCAGATATGAGCAACTATTTTCTAACGTACTCTCAGTTCAATTGTGCTTAAAGGCAAAAAATAATCAAGAGACAATTGAAGTTTCCACATGGACTCCATATACCCAGGGGAGATATTTCATATATAATCACTCCCTCTGTACCAAGAGAATCACATCCACTTCAATATTAAGGAACTAGGAAAAAAATATATCTTTAATATCAACAATTCTAACAGGTAGAGGAGATAAAAAGCAATGCTTTCTTAGGAAGCCAGTGGATAGGGGACTAGTAGAAATATCGTCTATTATGAAAAAGATCACAAGCTAATAAAGATGTGGCTGGTACACAGATTAAATATAGCACAACACACAGAAAAGCTTAGAAACTGCTATAAAAGCCCTCTTTCACTGAAAACAACTCTATGTCCCAAACACTCTAAGAACCACACACCTGACACTCTCAGGTGCTTTCTGAACAATGCTCCATTCTTGTGAAAATTCACTTAGAAGAATGTTCTCTTCCACTAATGTACACAGCTATATGATTTAATAAAATAGAAAAAAGAAGAAGAAGAAGAAGAATATTCTTCAGTTCCATCCAAGTTGTTACAAAAGGTATTCGTTTATCATTTTGTTTATGGCTGAGTAGTACACCACGATATGCATATACCACATTTTATTACTCCACTCATATATCGACTCATATATATATGTGGAACTGGTTTTGTTCTACATCTTTGCAATTGTGAACTGTACCGCTATAAACATTCCAGTGCATGTGTCTTTTTGATAAAATGACTTTTTTTTAACTCAACAGAAAGCCAGCAGATGGGAGAGGGAAGGAGAAGAGGGATAAACTCATACCTCACAGGGACAATGCACACCATGCAGGTGAGAAGCACACTTCTAACTCTGACTTAAACTGAACAAAAGGAATTCATGTAACCAAAACATGTGCACTCCTGTAATATTCTGAAAATTTTTTTAAATGCTGAATTTTCTAAATTCAGTAAGAATTGAATTCAGGTAAGATCTTAGAGTTTTTATTAATAAGAAATCCAAATAAAAACCTTTGTCTAGATGAAAATTAGAAATACCCTAACTTGAACACAAAAGCTATTATTTTTAAAACCGTCAATCTGATTGATCTAAATCTAGTCCGCAACTATTCAGTGCAACTAACAAAGATTATAGTATCTTTTCAAAGTTTTAGGCTTTGGGCTAGAGTGATAAGTTGAATATATCCCATTTAAAATCTTTCAGAGGGTCATCAATCACAACAAACTTCCATTATCATACTTACTCGATGATATTTTTTTAAATTATCGTTGTATAGCTCTATAAGAAACATTTGTCATAGATATTAAAGAATATAGTGTCTATTGTGAACCTATATTCACAAAGATAATGACTAATGATTTTCTGCAGCTAGATTATGTTGTGTAAGTAAGATGCAAAAAAAATTTAAAAGACTAAAGATTAAAAAAAATTAAGATTAAAAAAGGGGTTGTTGTTTCTTAAATGGTAAATATATGTACATATATGTGTATCTATACATATATACATATTTGATGAATAACAACTATTTTAACACTAAAAATAAATTAATCATTGGGAGGATATTAACTAACAAACTTGGCATGAAGAACAAAGAGAACCACAAAAAAATATTTTGAGAACTATATTTCAACCAGGCTAATGTATAATTAAAATTTACTTAGAAATGTAAAATACAATCATTAAAAACAGACTAAGAAGAAAATCTCAAACCATTTTTGTATTAGCCTAAAAATTATGTTAGATCTGCAATCATTAATCTGAAGCAAAAAAAAACTGAGCAGCACCTGTGGCTCAAAGGAGTAGGGCACTGGTCCTATGTGCTGGAGAGAGAGGCATTTCTTAGCCTTCACACTCTTCAAAAACAAATATATTGACCCTCTAATTGTAACATCTACATTAAAAGTCCTTTTAATATCATAATTCTATTGTTACTATAACATTTTCTTCATGACGGGAATATTAATATTTAAAAATTAATAAGTAAGCTCTAATTGATTTTGACCTTACTAAAAAACAAAGTCTAATACATTTATTTTAAAAATTTATACAAGATTGGAAGTCAACAATTTTACCTAGTCAATCTGAGATTAAGAAATGGGTGATGCCAACAGAGAAACCACTAAGTTTCCCATTCCGCCCATAAGAAAGACACGCCCTGCCACTCCCGCTCTCTAGAGTGGTGATGAAGGAGGAGCCTATGCACCTCTTGTCACCCTCTGGAGAGGAGCAGTTTGACTGACGTGCTCTGGATTGGGGTTCTTAAATGATGGGAAACAACATTTTCCTATAAAAATTATTTACTAGGCTCGGTGCCTATTGCTCAGCAGCAAGGGTGCCGGCCACATACACCGAGGCTGGTGGGTTCGAACCCGGCCCAGGCCTGCCAAACAATGACAACTACAACAACAACAACAAAAATAGCTTGGCGTTGTGGCAGACGCCTGTAGTCTCAGCTACTTGGGAGGCTAAGGCAAGGGAATCACTTAAGCCCAAGAGTTGGAGCTTGCTGTGAGCTGTAATGTGATGGCACTCTATCGAGGGTCACATAGTGAGACTTTGTCTCAAAAAAAAAAAAAATGTTAATAAAATCACCTTTACCTGCCCTATGCTGCCTATTGAAGGTCTGCAGTGACCAAAGAGACACTTGGTAGATTCTGCTGCTCTTTACTAAGAATATGAGGTAGGCTGTAGTCACGGCTGTACAGGTTTGAGTACTAAACAGAAGCTGAGTCCACTCAGATTTACCTCTCCCTGTATGAAGATGCCCAGGCTTAGACTGAGAAAGTGAAGTGGTAAGTACTACTCTAGTCCCCATTTAACTTTACCGTTAACGAAGTTAATACTTTGATTCTTTCTTAGTGCTCATGGTTAAAATCTTGATGAGGAGAGATGAATGGCTGGGATCTACAAACCACATTTATGAACATTACAGAATCTAAGGAAGACTACCATCCTCACACACAACAAAAAATCAAAACTGAAATAAGACTGTCAAGCTGTGGCAATCTGGTTATATATAGTGCCATGACGAAAAAGGTTGTGCTTGTCAAAAAAGAATGCAGATTGCAGAAGTACAGAAATAAATAAACTTGAAGGTTCATAATGAGCAAAACTGAACACACATGCACACATACTCCAGCTATCATCCCTTATCTCACATGTGAAAGGTAAGGGGACTTTCACACGAGACTTCATTCTCCAGATAGTACTCTGCACCCAAACTACTAGGCATAGCTGGAAAAGGTGAAGAACAGCTACCACACTGAACTAAGGCAACTGATGAAGAGCCTGAATCACAATACTCGAGCATCAGTTCTCCAAAAATGTTTACAATCTGAACTGATTCACCCCCTGAAAAAGATCAGAAGATTCCATACTAAGGAAATCAACTAAAGATAAAACCTATGTCCTTTCCTGACCTTGTTATAGTTTTATGAGGAAGCAAGCCTATTCTCTACAAATGCTTTCCAATTGCCTTTTTAGTGCCTTAAACACTTTAGGTCAATTAATGGTCAAGAATCAGTAGACACACAAGAAAAATCCCTAACAGCAAAGGGAGAGATGTAAACAAACGATATGAAAAATCAGAGATTGGAGGAGTTTTGAAGGTAATGGGGAGAATAGAAGGACATAGATCGATGTATCTGGGAAACAAGACAGATTTTTTTTGAGTGAACAAGTATGGTCCCACCTTATGGGCACAAGGTAAGGAAGGTTATGGGGCACACCTCCTGGGGGCAGGACACAGCTACAACAGGGACTTTACCTAACAGACATAATCATTGTAACCTAATCCTTTCTACCCTCATTTTAATCTGAAATGGAAAAACATTAACTCTATACCCTTACATTGTATACCTGGGGGGAGGTGGGGATGGGCAACACCTAATAGCTACAATGCACACTATTTGGGTGATAGGCACACTTATAACTTTGACTCAAACTATACTAAAGCAATTTATTTAACCAAAAAAAGAAAAAGAAATTCAAGTTAATATATAACTAAATAAAAAAAAATTAAAAATACAAAATCAATTTTAAGTTCAAAAGATGGATGAAAAGATAACACTAAAGAAATCTCCCAGATCATTTAAGACCAAACGATGGGAAACAGAACAACTAAGAGCAGTAAACAAATACATAAACATAAAAGAACTATAATTAAATAACAAACTCAGGGGCTCGGCGCCTATAGTTCAGTGGCTAGGTGCCAGCCACATACACCAGAGATGGAGGGTTCGAACCCAGCCCAGGCCTGCCAAATAATGACAACTAAAACAACAATAACAACAACAACAACAAATAGCCAGGCTTTGTAGCAGTTGCCTATAGTCCCAGCTACTTGGGAGGCTGAAGCAAGGGAATCGCTTAAGCCCATGACTTTGAGGTTGCTGTGAGTTATGACTCCACGGTATTCTACCGAGGATGACATAGTGAGACTCTGTCTCAAAAAAAAAAAAAATTTCAGGAGTTCTAACATCTAAATAATAGGAGTTTGAGGGAGGGAGGGGAAACGTGAGCATAAATAAACTCACCAAGGAAAGTATAAGAACATTCTCTAGAGGTCTAAAGGTTATAAATTTCCAGACTGAAACAAACCATTCAATAAACAATACAAAAAGTTAAGGCTCACAAAAAACATACCATTCTGCTATTTCAGAACCCTGAAAATAAAGAGAAGACATTAAAACCTTGTAAAAAGGAAACAAGAAGTCACACATAGCATACTATTATTCAGAATGGCACTGGTCTCCTGAATAATACTGGAGGGAAAAAGAGAGAGCAATACCTTCAAAACTAACAGGATATAGATTATAAACCTACAATTCCATGAAAAATCAAATATTCTACCAAGTATAAGGTGCAATTATGATATTTTTCTGACATGTGAGAGTCAAAAAGAAATAGCTCCCATGCAGTCTTTGACAGGAAGCTATTTGAGATTGTACTCCATCAAAATGAGGGGGAAAGTGAAGAAAGAAGAAACCTAAGAAATGCAATATCCAACACAGAATAATAAGTTGCACAGCAGACATAAAAAACAATTCATTCATACCAATTCCAAGAAGAATGTTTCAAAAGAAAAAAGAGAGAAAAGGAGAGAAAAAGAAAAGGATTAGTAAACATTTCTGACCACTGAAAGGTGTTTTATATGTATGGGAGTGATAAATGGAGACAAAGAAAACAACAAAAAAGGAAATTATTCAATACAAGACAAAAAGAAAGTCATATGAAAAGGAAATATAATCATATCTAGTTCTGTCAGTGTGGACAATATTTATATATTTAAAATGAAGGAAACACTGAAACAAATAGTACAAGTGAATCTGGGAGAAGGAAAGAGGCTTCCATAAAAGGGAAGTCAATAATGATCTAAAATTGCAAAATCAAAAATAACAACATGAGCATAAGATTTTAAAGAAGTCAAGTAAAGACAAGAAGAAAAAAGTCAAGCAAACAAAGTATTTGCTGTTTGAAGACAGGTATCAAGGACAAGGAAGATGGGTACCAAAGAGCTTTAATATCTACATATTACATTTAAAAATTAGTGGGGATCATTACAATTCCTAGGGCCTCCTTTACTTTAGAACAGTACCTTCCTGCCCTACAGTAATTTTTTCTTAATGAAGCTACCTTTGGAAAGTAAAAACACCAGCTGACTTGTATAATGTCCTACATTCTTTATTCATCTCATTGCTTTCTTCATGATGCTATTTATTTGCTTCTGTTAACTGTACAGTAGAAGTTCAGCCTACAGAACTTATAAGACTCAGGGTAAACAATTTTAGGGAGAATGATTTTTAAGGGATGCTGTGATACTAGGTTCTTCACATACATCATAGCAGGAGATACACAGTGTGAGGCTGTCTGAATATAAGTAATACCATGTTTAGTAATGTGGTTAAGATAATACTCAGACCTTGACTGTATAAATGTAAACCTCACCTTTGAAATTAGAGAAAAAAGTCACTAGAGTAATACTTTGGTATTATGCAAATATCCTTTTCTCATAATCTTTCACCTGATTTTAATACCGTTAATGAATCATGAACAATTATTTCATGGTAGATTGGAAAATTCACAATTGCCATCTTTGCTTCAGAAAAATGAAAATTTCTTTGAAAGGAAAGGAAAAGAAAAGAGAGGAAAAAAGAGAGTCAAGAGAAAGAAAAAACAGAGTAAGGCCTTCCTATCTACATTCTGGGCTTTGCAAATAAGAAAACCTGTGGCGGAGAAGTAAAGTGACTTGGTTGAAAATCAAGAAGGCTCAGAAATAGGCCTGCCCACTTTCCTCTCAGTGCTCTTTCATGTGTTGCTATTAACTTCTCTAGATGAGAAATTTATAATATTTATTAGATTTACAAGGAGAATTAAAGGAATGCAAAGAGAAGACCTACAAAGAGAAAATACAAATTTGATTTGCATACAACTAAATAATCCAAAAGCATGTTTTACATATATATATATATATTTCTACTTAAACATTAAAGCAGTTATAAATTATGTTTATTCCCATATCATTATTTTAAAGGGTTACTATAGGCAAGGGCCTATATTAAACAATTCATAGAATAAATACAATTATCCCTTAAATATAAAAAATGCTTAATTAAAAACACAACTTAAAAAAAAAAAAAAGAAAGAAATCGAGAGCTGGGAGTGGTGGTTCATGCCTGTAATCCTGATACTCTGAGAGGCCGAGGCAAGAGGATCACTTGAGGCCAGGAGCAAGACCCTGTGTGTACTGAAAACAGAAAAATTAGCTGAGCATGACAGTATGTGACTGTAGTCCCAGCTACTTGGGAGGCTGAGACAGGAGGATTGCTTGAGTCCTAGAATTTGAGGTTGCTGTGAGCTAGGCTCATTCTAGCCCGGCTGATAGAATGATACTGTCTTAAATAGAAAAAATAGGAAGGAAGGAAGGGAGATAGGGAGGGAGGGAGGAGAGAAAAGAAAGAAAGAAATTATTATGTGTATACTTTTAAAAAGTAATTCTTGCGGTAGTGGTGGTGGCAGTATGTTTTTTTTTTTTTCAATGTAACATTGTCAAGTTTGACAAAATTTGTAGAGCTTAATTATAATTATAGCAGAACAAAACAGAGAATTTCTCATATACGTGTACTAGTAGAACAACAAAAGTTTTTCTCTAGGCAGCAAGACTGGAATAGTTTTATTTTGCAAAGATTATGTTTATATTCATATTCTCAAATTTTTCTATGATGAACAGCTGAGGAATATATTTGTTTTAAGAATAAAAAGACATAATAAGATTGACATACTGTGGATTCTTACCCATATCCTCTTTGTGGCAGACATTCTAATATGTCATAGCAAAGAGAGAGTTGGTCATTACGTTCACAGTTATAGATGCACTCGAGCGCTATTGCCATCAGTTGGTCCTGATCAGGAATAAGTTTTTGCTGCAGCTACAGAGAACAAAGCATGTTATACTAAATATCAATGGATTTATAATCAGTTTTCCCATATCCCAGTACTGCCATCAGTAGAATATTAAATAGTGCAATTAATCAGATATAGAAGAAAACCTTGATTTTTCTTTAGCTTACAGACCTTTTGGGGTCTTTAATAATTCTAAATGAAATTACATTTTAATTACAGAATCAGCTAGAAAAGATATTTTATAAGCTTTGCATCTGCTGAAAACAAATTCTTCAATTTATGACCCATTCAAGATTAAGGAGATAGAAGAAACACAGTGAATTTAAAAGGCAATTCATTAAAAATGCTTCTAACCCTAAAGCCAAATTCTATGTGCTTCAATTACCAAAATATATAAAATTCCTTAACTAATATTCAAAGATGTTAGAACCTATTATTTTTCAGTATGCATTATATATTACCCATTTAACTACATAGTACTGACATTCTATTCAAAAGAAGTACAATTACAATACAGTAATATGCAAATCAAGGAATATATTCCTTATTTCTGATGCAGAAAGAAGGCTACTCGGG
This sequence comes from Arctocebus calabarensis, assembly GCA_963573935.1. Lineage (NCBI taxonomy): Eukaryota > Metazoa > Chordata > Mammalia > Primates > Lorisidae > Arctocebus > Arctocebus calabarensis. The sequence goes on from CAUYON010035313.1 coordinate 12,515, forward strand.
GTCACTTTACATAGGACACATTACTTCCCATTACAAACCATAGATTCCTATTCTTGTGAGGTAAAATATAACCAGTTGGTTCCCTGTTTTTCTCATCTATAAAATGGAATATTAACAATACTTCCCAGAAGGATTATTGTGAGAAGTAAATAAATTAATGCATGTAGAATGTACCACGGAAACCAAAATGAAAGCTTGAGATAATTTCTCTATTAACAGTCTAACTGGTTTCCAACATTTGAGTGTAAACTCTCCAGTAAACACAAAACAGAAAAGCAATGGATAGACGCTACCAAGCAAAGACATTTCCTCTAGAAAAAAATCATATCAGTGGATATGAAAATGTATCGAATCGATGGATATTCAAGGTAACCAGGGAAACAAAGCTTTTTGAAGCAGTGGAATTAAAGGATTTATAGGCATTTCTTCAAGGTACAGTTGGAAGTTGTCCTTCCATATCTATGTATTCCACCTCTGTGAATTCAACCAACAGCAATATAAAATATTTGGAAAAAAAGTATTTATACTGCACATATACAGACCTTTTATTCCTGTCATTACTTCCTAAACAATACAGTATAAACACTATCATTAATTTGACATTAACATTAGATAGAGAGTTCCCAAGGCCACAAAGTGACTAACTGGTGAAAGTGGGACAAGCTGGATACAAAAAAAATAAGTACTGCTAAAGTTGATAAAAATAGCTAAGTTTTACTGATTTCTTCTTATGTGCCAGGTACCATTTTTAAGAGCTTTGCATGCAGGAATTTATCCACCCTCCTCATGACTCTGTAAGATTAGTTCTGGTACTATTCCCATTTTACAGAAAGGAAAAACTGAGGCACTGAGAAGTCAAATAATTTCCCTGAGGTTACAGAGCTAGGTTGTGGCTACACAGCTCTCAAATCCAGGCAATTGGCTCCAGACTCTAAGCTAAGTTACACAGGCTGTCACAATCCTGCAGAGGAGTTTCACATTCAAGAATAATGGAAAGGACTGAGGGAAAGAAAACACAATAATGAAAAGTCATACATGGTAGAAAACAGCCCAAGGAGATGAAACGCTGAGACCAGTTTCAGCCAATGGACAATTTGGGAAATCGTCTGAAATAGAAGCCAAAGTCTCTGCTGTCTTATTTGATATCCCTGTTTCCTGTCTTTTCCTGAAATAGTAAATAGACACTTTTAAATTCATAGTCCTAGTATAACTGGACCCCAATGAACAAATTTCAATGACCCCTATATAATCCTCTCCCTTATTAACTGACCACCTAACCTTTTGAGTGGTTTCCCAGAAATGGTAGTTTTTCTGTAAGAGAAAGGAGCTGAGATTGTGAAGGACCCTGGGCAGACTTCCTGATAAGACTCCCCACCAACACCACCTGCCCCTAGGGCGCCTCTGCATCCAGCCAAGGTACATGGTACCTCCGTTAAAACCCGCAGAGAGACAGATTTGGAAAGATGAGTTTGAGGTAGCTTCTACTGTTATCCCAACAAGAGGTCTGTCGTATTAGATTACTTTCTTCCTCGGCAATGCTCACCCTTTTTACTACTGTCCACCTTGCTTTTAATACTTCCTCATTTTTCATTATTATTGATTTATACACTGAATGCTTATTTATATTTTCCTCATATTTACTAAGTTTCTTAAGTGTAATTCTTTTTTCACCCTCCCTGGATCATTCCCTTTTATATCTCGTTATTTTCTTTTTGTTTATAATTTCCTTCTCCATGAAGTACATACTTGACTAATTCTTTCAGGATGGGTCTACAAATGATAAACTCTTTTGGTTCTCATCTATCTTTAAAAAAGTCTTTTTAAACTCATGTTTGAATGATAGTGACTCTAAGTAAAACAGCCCAGGCTGCTTTACTGTTAACTGTGGCTTAACAGTTTTGAAGAAGCATATGATATGAGCAAGCTAATTAACTACTCTGCATTTCTCTGAATCTACAAAATATAAACAAGGGCTGTATCTTAGAGCCACAAAAATTAAATGAGTTAATACATGTGAAATGTTTAAAACAGTCTCTCCCAAAGAAAAAGCACTAAGCAAGTGTTGGCTATCATTAGCTATTATAATAAGCTGACTTAAACACCAATGTTAATCTTCCTTGCTATTTTAAAAATATGTATTATTTCACTGTCTTCTGCTAAGAAGACTGCTCTAAATTCATACTTTTCCAATAAATGTAATTTTTGTACATTCCCAGGCTTTAAGATTCTGTGCCTTTGGTATCCTTAGTGACTCTACTGTGCCTCTAAATATAGCCTGTACTGTATTTCATTTATACTCTTCAGGATCTAGCTCTAATTATATCTTGCATTGGTTTTAGAAAACTTTCATATTGAATACTGCTTATTTCTTATCATTTCTAGTCTCTCTTCTTAGAATACATAATATGTATAGAATACATATTCTAAAACCCTTGTGACAGATATGTTTTCTCCTCACTGTCTCTTAACCCTGTATATTTTTTATTTTTTCATCTTTATGTGCAACATTCCAGAATATTTCTTAAATCATCTTCAAGATATTAATTATGTTTAAATTTTATCAAAATTCTTTCTAATCCATCCATTTAATTTTTCTACTTTTATTACTACCATGTCAATTCTAGAAGTTCTATTTGGTTCTTTTTCAAATTGTACTTTTCTTTTTTCACTTTCTCCTTTCTGGCTCATGTCTTTACTTCTTTGCGTGTCTTAAATCTTTAAAATATCCATTTTATAGCCTGCATCTGATAATCTATCAGAGGAAGGGAGAGACAGTCTATCACTGAATCTTGCTCAAAAAGTTATTTTCCTTTTGTGTTTTATAAACTTGGATTGTAAATTCAACTTCTTCCAGGCTTTATCTGTGAGAACCTTGTATAATCTTGATGAAAATGAGTCCCTCAAAGGGATTTTGCTTTTGCTACTACCAAGTAAAGCAGGTTTCACCAGCCTGTGTTCAATTTTATCACAATTATAGAGGAATACGAATTCAAACCACAAATTCATGTGGGGCAAGATTGTTGCTACACGTTCAAAAAGAAATTCCCTGCTCCCCACAACCCCCCTCCATCTCTAATGGAAGCTAAATAACCTTATGCTGAAGGATAGCTGGGTCATAGATGAGATTAAGAAGGAAATTACCAAATTTTTGGAAGAAAATGACAATCAAGACACAAATTATCAGAACCTATGCTGAGAACACTGCAAAGGCAGTCCTAAGAGGGAAATTTATAGCACTCCAAACCTTCCTCAAGAAAACAGAAAGAGAGGAAGTTAACAACTTAATGGGACATCTCAAGCAACTGGAGAAGGAAGAATATTCCAATCCCAAACCCAGCAGAAGAAAAGAAATAACCAAAATTAGAGCAGAATTAAATGAA
>CAUYON010035315.1:0-33968 GCA_963573935.1 Arctocebus calabarensis
TGTCTTTATATAGTGATCAAGAAAATGCCATGAAGGCTATCTGTAACAGTACGATCAAAACATTTCTGAATGTATATGAATCGTGCCCTATGATTGCACCAATATACAGAATTATGATTCAATAAAATTATAAAAAAAAAACTTCTAGTCATAAGGGACTAGTTTTGTTTCAGTTTTTATATCTGGCATCTTTCATGTGAGATTACCCATATAGGTATTGAAACATATCAACAGTGTTTAACCAAAGCAATCGAGAATCACTAGAGCTTTGCCTTACATGACTGTTGCATTCCTCTTCTTCCTCGTCACAGTCTAGACCCTGATGGACAATCTCAGTAGTGCTATTCTCCTGAAAGAGGTTGTTCTCCAAATCAGATATTCTGGCAGCCTTTGTCAAGACTTTTACTTTCATGCTATGAAAGCCAGTGGAGACCAAGCCCACTTGCAGGTTGACAGGCTCTCCGTCAAACAGTAGGAAGTGTGAATTTACCCCTTCTTTGAACCCAGGGGGTTGATAATCATTTGGTGTCACTGCAAAATGAAAAAGGCAAAACGCCATGGAAACTGAGTTTCAATAGAATAGGTCTGATTAATCTTTCATGTGTAGCAATAGACAACTTTTTCAGATGCTTGCAAAATTCTTCTACTCATATAAAACATTAGTTTGGCACTGAAGAAAAAATTTGATTAAAGGTCTCCCCTTACCTGCATTATAGTAGTGGAGTTTCATAGTAAGTACAACATCACTGGGAAGAGGTCCAAGGTTCTGCATCAGTATATACAATTTACGGATCAGTAGAACACTGGTTTTCTTAATATCATCACTGTTTGTCCCACTTTCAAAGCTTGTGGTGCTGCTATAATCACATTGAAAAATGGCATACTTCTTAATCATATACAACATTGACAATCAATTTGAAAATGAACAAATTTTTGACTATATGATAAATACAAATTAAATATCAGGATATTTTGAGTCTGTTTTTAGAATGTAAATTAGAACAGTTGTACTTTTTACAATGTATATAGAAAAAATTTCTCTTAAGTAGCAAAGACCCATAAGTCATTTAAAATATGACCTTATTTTTTTTTAAGTTGATTTACAAATAACCCCATTCCATAGAAGTAAGAACAATGGATTTGGAATAAGCGATCTGGTATCTAATACTGGTTCTGCTGCTAATTAGCTAAATGACCTCTGTCAAATCACTTAGACACATTCTAGATCAATTAGCTCAATTTGTGAGATAAGCTTACGGACATTTCTATAGCTCTCCCAGCATAAAATCAAAATCCAGCTCTGGGCCTTTCTACCATTGATTATTCTTCAAAGGTATCCCCTCCTCATTCTTGCCATGGATTACCATAGTGATTTGATTATTTAAGGGTAGTAAGCGCACAATGCCTTTCATGACCAATCATACCCTTACCTGCAACTACTACCCAGTTTTCTCTCATCCACATGTATTTGTATGTGCCGTTCACTTTGCTTGTATTGTGCTTTTCCACTTCTCTTCCTCAGTCTCTCAAACTCATCCTTTAACACTTAGCTCAGATGCCACCTGTTCAAGGAAGTCTCTCCCCAATAATCTCCTCACCTTGGCCTCAGAGTAATTGTCTCTATCTAGACTGTTAAGTGGCTATATCATTCACTTGCACAGTACAGACTTTGGTGCCCAGCAATTTCATAAACAATTATTGAATTAATGAATAAATGGAGAAGTTGGACTAAATTATTTTCTAATTCTAAACCTTTTTCATTTTTCCCCAATGTTTTCTTCCCTAATTTGTTTCACATATGTGAGTAGTTTCTAGGGAGGACTACTATGACAGTATATTTTCCCATTGTGTTGCACAAAGTAAGCACTCAATAAATCACTTAGGAAAAATAATCCTATAATCAAGTTGTTGGTTTTTCCCCTAACTGATTTTTGGAGGCAGTGTGAATTTATAAAGCAAACATTTATTAAGTGAATAGATTAGCTCCTTTTCCAATTTTCAACAACATAAAAGTTTTGTCTACAAGGAGTTAACCAATTTGAAAATAGGCAACCAGAGTGAACAGCCATGTAACTCCTGGGATCCTCTGGGAAACATCAGTGAAATCATATTTAGGATTCCCATTTAAGCAAATGCCAACCTTTGGTTTCTAGGAAATGAGTAATGTGCACTACCTTCCCTCCTCCTTAGTATGTAAAAGATTCAGCCATTTCTGTTTTGCTGCTTACCTCTTGGCATATGTGCCTTCAAAACAAGAGATTAATCTGGTCATCAGTAGTAATTATCTCTGAGTTTTGGAGAGTAAAAGCCAACTGTTTTATGTGAGACAAAAATGTATAAAAAGTGCTGTATAAGCTATAAACATACACTTGTATGTTAGCTAATGATAAATGATATTTTAATTCCCATTTTTGGAAGTGACTTTCTCTTCAGATCTTAGTGTTGTCTGTAAGTTTTACAAATGAGAAATGGATCTTGGAAAGGAATCCTCATGCTCACAGTAAATGATGAGAATTAGCAGAGGCCAGGCGCAGTGGCTCACACCTGTAATCCTAGCACTCTGGGACACTGAGGCAGATAGATTGCCTGAGCTCACGAGTTCAAGATCAGCCTGAGCCAGAGCAAGACCTTGTCTCTAAAAATAGCTGGATATTCTGGTTGACGCCTGTAGTCCCAGCTACTTGGGTGGCTGAGACAAGAGAATCGCTTAAGCCCAAGAGTTTGAGGTTGCTGTGAGCTGTGACACAATGGCACTCTACCAAGGGTGACAAAATTAGATAGATAGATAGATACATAGATAGATACATAGATAGATAGATAGATACATAGATACATAGATACATAGATACATAGAATTAGGCCACATTTCTTTTCAGAGTCATTCCTTTCAGGGACACCCATTCTCCTGATCTTCTACTATCCAGGGCTTCTCACCATCCCTGCACCTTTCACTACTATGACATCTCATCAACAATACCCAGCTCTCTATGCCTCCTGGCTGATCTGAATCCTAAAGGTACTGGGAGAAAAATAAATGATGCTCTTCAATAAAACATCTCCATCTGCACAGGGAATGTTGCCTTTGCTATTGAACCCAGTAGTATATCTAAAACATGAGTTTCAGACTTGATAAGAAAAGGCAACGCTTTCCACTCTTTTCCATACTGGCACACACATAGAAAATGGTATTTGTATGACATTCTGGAGTAAGGAGATGAGAATATTTGTGTATGTAGGCAAACAGTGCAGGGGTTTTATCTACCCCAGGCCCCAGGTTATATTAAGGGTGGAGACAATCAATATCTTGGCATAGCAATGAGAAACTTCAGATTAATGACTAAACAGATCATTAATCTGGAGTTCTTCAATAACTACCAGACAGCCTTATTAATAGAATTTCTTCTGCTATGCTGCCCAACATTGCCTCTATTCCCACTAGCCTAGTCTATGGATTTCAGAAATTTGAACAATTACTACAGCCTCTTTTTACATATAGTAGGGTTCTTACATATAGTAGGGTTTGTGGGGAAATTACAAAAGAAGTATTAGACCTTTCTCCAGCCTCAAGAAACTTATGTTTACTTCAATCCTATTTCTCATGTTCATTAAACAGTTAGATTCTACCTGTCAAAATCCATAATGGCTCCTTCTTTTGTGTATTTGAATTTGAACTGGTATATTTCAGTCACTTTCTAGAAAAAACAAAAGGAATAGAGAAATAAATTAATTTAGAAAAGAAATCTAGAATCTTACTTGATAATAATCAAGGAACATTTTCTTCATACAACCACTTCCTACATATCTGTTTATTTCACAGCATTATATTATTCAGCAGTAATATTTCCAAATACAAACACAACTTAGTTTTTTCCTATGCTAAAAATGAGTTAGATGAAAAATATTGTCATTATCATCTGAAAACTGAGAAAACTAAGGCACAGGATTAAGCAACCCAACTATGCAAATGACAGTGGAACCAGTTGAAAAACCATTTGCTCATGTAACAAATATTTTAGTGAAGATCTATTTTGTACCAGGCACTGGAATCACAGTGGTGAACAGAACAGGAAAGGTCCCTACTGTTTTTGGAATATATAGTCTGGTTGGGGAGATAGTCAATAAATAAGTAAACAAATAAAATAATTTCAGATAGTATAAGTGCTGTGAATAAGAAGCAACAGACGCTGCAATAATGAATACATGAAGGAGTCTATAGACCCAGCTCCTTAGGAGTCTGAGGAAAGAGAATCACCTAAGCCCAAGAGGCTGGCAGTTTCAAACTGGCCTGGGCCAGCTAAAACAACAGTGACAACTACAACAACAACAAAAATACCCGGGCGTTGTGGCGGGCACCTGTAGTCCCAGCTACCTGGGAGGCTGAGGGAAGAGAATCACTTAAGCCCAAGAATTTGAGGTTATTTACGTGGGCACCTTACCCAGAGCAACAAAGTGAAACACTTGTCTCTTAAAAAAAAAAATACATGAAGGAGAGAACTGGTGATTTGGTTTGGAAAGGCCACAGAAGGCCTAGCTGAAGAGGTGATGCTTGAGCTCAACCTTTAAAGGGGCCAGCACTGTGCACATCTAGGGGCTGGGGTGCCTTGGGCAGAGGAAATAGCAATACAAAGGCTCTAAAGTGGGAAGGGATGCCTCTTCCAAAATCAGAGAAGAGGCCAAGTGGCTGAAGACTAGTTAGTGAGCCAAGGAGAGAAGGTAGATGAGGTTGTAGAGGAGCTTGTGGGGAAGGGGGTTGGATTTTATTCTAAGTAAACCAGAAGTCTAGTGAAGAGTTTTAAGCAGGTGAGATCACCCTGGCTTCTTTAAGAGTACAGAGGGAAAAAAAGAAGGAGCCATGGGAGTCATTAAGATGCCATGCAGTAATTTGGGGAAGACAAGAAAGTCAACAGAAAAATTAGAAGAATTAGAAAAGGAATGCAGGTCTACAATATTAAGCCTTATTTTTTCAATCCTACACTAAAAACTAGATACTACAGCTATCTGCTTTCCTCACTGTGAAGAAAGATAGAAATAAAAGGGACAAATTTCCTCATATGAGACATACTCCATTTAAAATAAAGTGATTGTCTTAGGCTGGGCTTGGTGGCTCATGCTTATAATCCTACCACTCTGGGAGAGCAATGTGGGAAGATGGCTTGAGGTCAGGAATTTGAGACCAGTCTGAGCAAGAGTGAAACCCGCATTTCTAAAAAAAATTAGAAAAAATTAGCTATGCATGGTGGTGCATGCCTGTAGTCCCTGCTACCTAGGAAGGCTAAGGCAGGAGGATCAGAAGGATTACTTGAGTCCAGGAGTTTAAGGTTGCAATGAGGTATGATAATACCATTGCACTCTACCTGGAACATCAGAGGAAGACTCTGTTTCAAAAAATATATACATATTGTCTAGCAGTTAAAGCAAATGTTTGTCCCAAATATGTTATACAGTTTGTCCACAAAACTGGAGAAGGTGCGAAAGACAGGTAAAGGGTATGAGCTTAAATCATAAAAAAAAATGCCCCTCAGTCATCTGGTTCAGTGTATGATCCTTGACAATATGAGAATGAGAATGCTAGATTGATCGGAAAAAGTCTCAGTGTTCCCGTTCCCTTCTCTAAGATTTAGTCTCCCAGCTGTGATCTTAAACCTTAACATGTAATTTAGTCACAGGTGAACAGATCCTGGGAAAATTGGCTCATCCAGCAGGAGTGGGGAACCTGCAGCCTTTTGACTTCAAGATTCTTCTTTTTTAAGCACCAAAAGAGGAAAGAAAAGCTTCATATTTCTTTGTTGCACCCCTTTTAATAAAAGGATTTGTTCTGCAAAATTTGGGTTCCGTCAAAAGGCCAAACTTCTCTGTCTCTACAAAAAAAAAAAAAAGGCCAAACGTAAGAACCCAGAAGGCCACATTTTGCCTTAAGGCAGCAAGGTCCCCATCCCTACAGGAGAAGACTGATTTATAATGGGATTAATTTTAAAAGAAAAGTATTTTTTCCAACAAGACAATCTACTTGAGAAATTAAAGTTCAGAAGGCTGCTTTGTGAATATGGTAGGAAAGACAGGTGAAATTAAAGATGCCCAGGTGCTTATAGCAACAACTTCACTCCACATGGGCTAGATGCAGAGTTTGCTCTTAGCCAATGCTGGGTGTAATTGCCCTGTCAAGCACACAGTGCCTATTCTTTCCGCCTGCCTTTGTTTCTCAGGCAACTCTAGCTTTTTTAATGCTCTGAGATATATATATACATATATATATATCACACACAGATATATTATATATTATTTATATATTTTTAATTTTGTCAAGAATGGCTCCTTTGGTAATTGATATCATTTTATTTACACTTTATTATTTGATCCTTGAAGCAACTAATAAAAGAGTTAAGTTTATAACTGTTCTATGCTGATCCTTAAAATCTGACTCTAGTTTATTAAGGAAAGTATATTTTCTTCTAAACACTTCTAAGTCGCTTTTTAGACTAATGTTTTGCATAATAAAAATAAACCTTTAAACAATTCATTGACAGTTTCTATGGATCGTATTAAATATATTCACTTTCTTAGACCAAAGCAACATTAACATATGCAGCCTTTCCTTTTCCCTCCACATTCCAATCCACTAGCAAGAATTTTCAGGTTTATATTCAAAGAGAATAGCATCTGACACGTATTCTCTGTTCTACAGCCAAAACAAGTTTTTGAAAAATACACATCAGACCATGTCACTCCTTTGCTCTAACACCCCCAATGGGGGCGGTGCCTGTAGCTCAGTGGGTAGGGCATCAGCCACATACACCAAGGCTGGTGGTTTCGAACCAGCCTGGGCCAGCTAAAACAATTGCCAACTGCAACAACAACAAAAATAGCCCGGCGTTGTGGCGGGCACCTGTAGTCCCAGCTACTTAGGAGGCTGAGGCAAGAGAATCACATAAGTCCAAGAGTTTAAGGTTGCTGTTAACTGTGACGCCATGGCACTCCACCCAGGGCAACAGCTTGAGACTCTGTCTCAAAAAAGATAAAAAGAAAAAACCCAATGACTTCCCATTGCTCTTAGAATAAAATCCCAATGTTAACTTAATCTACAAGGCCCTACTCATCTGTCCCCTGCCTCCCTCTCTGGCCATATTTTTGACCAGTTTCCACCCTCGTACTGATGTCACCAATTCTGCCCACAAACACCCACGATTTCTTCCTGCCTTAGGGCCTTTGCACAGCTATACCCTGGAACATGCTGTCTCCAGTTTATGATAATAATATTCGGGCACTGCCCTGGATGCTTTCAGTTCATTCTCATGTAGCCAATACTCTGAAATACTGTATTACTCAGCCTTTCATATGCATTACTCCTCACAGACCTTCACATTCTGACACCTTCAGGTCATTCTGTCTAAGCTCAAATACTGGCCCCTCAGGGAGGTCTTCTAGGGACTGCTCTACATTAACACAGCAGTCCAATTCCTCCTTCATTTTCTAATTCAGCACTCTCCAGCACAGCAGCTTTTAAATTTTTCTTCGTTGCCTTGTATCTGAAACTACTTGTACTAATTTTCATTATTTACTGTTTATCCTCCCTCCTAGGAATGTAAGCTGCTAGACAGCAGGGACCTTTTCTATCCCATTCCCTCCTGGGGTGTTTTTTTGTTTGTTTGTTTGTTTTGCCTTGAACAGTGCTAGGCATATAAAAGGAACCCACTTAATGTTTGCTGAATGAATAAATCGTCAGCCAGGATAGAGTCCATGATCAATTAGGATTTCATCTTACAAAGATTTTATTTTTTAACAAAGTCTCTAAAAGCATATAGTAGCTAGAAACAGTGATCATTCAGTTCCTGAAGCAGTCTATTAAAATTGACTGTTGAGTGTGGAGAAAAGGGAACACTCATGCACTGTGGGTGGGACCACAAATTAGTATAGCCTTTATAGAAGGAAATATGGAAAAGTCCTCAAAGAAGTAAAAATAGACCTTTCATTTGATCCTGTGATCTCATTAATAGGTATCTTCCATAAAGAAAAAAAGTAATTTTATCATAAGAATATTTGCACTTAGGTGTTTACAACGGCCTTATTCACAATTGCAAAGATGTAGAAACAACCCAAATGTCCTTAATTAATTAATAAATAGTGGTATTCAGCTAAGTTCTTTGCCAGGTGAAAAATAAATAAATAAACAAATTGTGGTATATGTATAGCATGAAATACTAGTTAGCCATAAAAAAGGTGGAGTTTTTTTGTTCCAACTTCAATGGATTTGGAGAACACCTCCTAAGTATCACAAGAATGGAAAAATCAAGCATCCAATGTACTCAAAATTAAACTGAACTTTGTAGATTAACAAAAACCATACACATATGATAAGAGAAAAACTCAGTTAAGTTCAATTTGCTCAGAATTTCACTATCCCCAAAACCAAAAGTTTCAAACTAGGAGTTTGGCATGCAGAAGAAAACATGATAAACACTGCCCTAAGAAAAATATCTATTATTAACAATTTATCGGGAGGTTTTAGTTTGGAAAACTCCCCCTCAAACCTACTGGAGAAAAAAGTATTTCGGAAACTAAATAAGAAGCAAAGATAAAAAGACATAGAACTAGTTTGGGCATTAGGTGAACTGCTGCCACCTGTATGCAATTTTCTTTTCCCTTGTTTAAACAGCTATATGTTATCATGCAAAGAAAGGATATTAAGAGCTAAAAAACATTTAATTAAATCTCCAATACCACCAATTAGGCTAAATCCATAGGCTTGGAGAAGGAAAATTGAAAGCAAAGTAAAAGGAAAGAAAGAGAGGAGGAAGACACAGAATGAGAAGAACAAAAGAATTCTCCTTCCATTTCTGTGCCACAGTCACAGCCACCATACAAAGTGACAGAAGTAACTATTAGGTGACCAGGGCTGATGTTCACTCTGGTAAATACACATAGAAAATAAGACAAAACTCTTGTCCACAAGAATTCACAATCTGGTTAGGAGGGATAAAGTAATCTACATGAATCAATTGAGAGTGTTAAATTGTGAAGTTCTTCTAGAAAAGGAATTTAGAGAAGTCAGTGTAGCTAAAATAGCCAAGAAGGCTTTCATGAGAGACTTGAATATAAACTGGCCTTGAAAATTCCCTTAGCAGAGGGAAGAAATCTAGAGAGAGAAGTAAAAAGGTGAGGCTCTGAAAATCTATGAAAATGTCAAAAAGGAGAGAATTTAGTTGGCAAAAAAAAGTGTGGAATTGTGCCATATTTCATTTATTTTTCCAAAAAGCCAATAGCTGAAAGGATTCAGAAGCTGTTAAAATAAATAATAATCAAATGTGATCTTATATATTTGCTCATTAAGAGAGTTTTAATGTTGGGCGGCGCCTCTAGCTCAGTGAGTAGGGCGCTGGCCCCATATACAGAGGGTGGCAGGTTCAAACCCGGCCCAGACAAACTGCAACAAAAAAATAGGTGGGCGTTGTGGCAGGCACCTGTAGTCCCAGCCACTCAGGAGGCTGAGGCAAGAGAATCATCTAAGCCCAAGAGCTGGAGGTTACTGTGAGCTGTGAAGCCATAGCACTCTACCAAGGGCAGCAAAGTGAGACTCTGTCTCTAAAAAAAAAGAGAGAGAGAGAGACTCTTAATGTTAACTTGTTAGGGAATAGGCTCAGTTCTACTCAATGCTTTTTTTCTCCCAATATCCATAGAAAGTTTTTGAAAATTTCATGATAAAGGACTGGTCAAGTTTATAATAAAATGTACTGAAAGAGTTCACTATGAGTTCCTTTGCTCATACGGTAGGTTAGTAACAATCTATAACCTCAACTCAGGTAAAAATATTTAAATATAACATATATATATACATATATATGTACTGCCTACCTATATGTATGTCTTCTTACCTCAGGTTCCTTGGGATTTGTGTAAAGCTGTTTAAGGGAAAATAAATAGCATTTAATTTCTGAATTAAATTAGAGTGATTTAGATTAAATTAGAGTAATTAGATTTAAATTAGAGTTATTAGATTACTCCTCATGGAATATATTTTTTCTCTATAAAGAATTTGATTTATGTTCTTTTAATTATTGACATATATTTCAAGCTAGAGATAAGATATACTTTCATTTTGTAAACAAAGTCTATAGAATATTATATGAATATTGAATAAAAGTCAAACTCTAAATAATTTGTTATGATTTAAAATTTTTAATTAAATCATGTTTCTAAGACTCTAAATGGTATCTTCTCATTTTCTATTTTTAAACACATACATAACAATATACTCAGAGGTATACAAAAATTTTTTATAAGTCTACAAAACTTCATAACCAAAAATCTTTGAGTCAAATGAAATCTAGCTGGGCGTTGTGGCGGGCGCCTGTAGTCCCAGCTACTTAGTTGGCGGAGGCAAGAGAATCACTTAAGTCCAAGAGTTTGAGGTTGCTGTAACTTGTGAAGCCATGGCACTCTACCCAGGGCAAAATAATGAGACTCTGTCTCAAAAAAAAACAAAAAAAAAGAAAAGAAATCTTGAGAGCCAATAGATGAAGCAAATAGTATACTAGATTTAATTTTCCCATGTATATGATAATATACAAAAGAAATACATAGTTTGTAATCTTTTATTAAACTTCTGATAGATGTTATTTTTTAATTCCAAAATGTCATAAGATAGATAAAGTCAGGGAGGAAATGAGAGCATACTGTTTTAATGTTTCACTTGTCTAAAGACAATGTAAGCAGAGACAGAGACTTAGTCTTTAAATGTATACTTACTGTAAGTACTGCCATGTGTAGCTTCGAGAGAAAGAAAAAGCTATTGTTATTATACTTGCACTTTCATTATTTTTATTTTCAATGGAGGTTAATTAAAATATTACTTTAGAGAGGTTCCAAAGATATGAGTAGGAAAAAATGTTATTCAAAGGTCAGAAAAAGGGATACAGTTATATCTCAGTATGTCAGGGTGGACTGGTTGCAGGACCACCTGCATATGCTAAAATCAGAGCCCACTCATATCATATGTATGTATAAGAAGACCCACACAGTTGTTCAATGGTCAACTGTACTTTTTCTGTCAAAATTAATTATATTTTAAAAATATATGTATATTAACTATTTCATATTAACTTTTTGTATTATTAAAGTATATTTCCTAGATACTTTAAAAACTGATTCTTTCCTATCATTTGTTAATTGATATATAATAGTTATACATGTATGGGGGGTACATGTGATATTTTGATACCTGTATACAATGTGTAATGAGTTCAGCTATACAATTCTAGATCACTTATAATACCAAATCCAATGTCATAGCTATAACACCTTTTAAAATTTGTATCATTTTTATTGTTATATTGTTATGTTTTATCGGATATTTTTCTAAATAATTTTCAATCCGTTGCTTGGTTGAATCTGCAGCTGCTAAATGCTCTGACATGGAGGGCTGACTGGACTAATTATTCATTCACTCAAGTGAACGCCTATTACACACACAGGCCTCTGCTAGAAAGGAGAGGAATACAAAAAAGGTAATTATTCCTTCTCTCAAATAATGTTACACTCTAGTTTGAGAGGCAAAATAAATCATTATTACTAAAAATTAAATAAGCTACAAGTACCTCAAAAAAGTGTGCCCTTTGAAACTAATCTACTAACATAAAAATCTAAAAGTGTGATACATCTCTAAAACTCTTACTCTCTCTACACAGACACTACTATAAACAGATTCTCTCTGCTTGAAAGAGTATTAGAATGTATAGGTAGAGATATAAGTAAGCTTATGATACGTTTTTTAAAAACTGTTAACAAATCAGATAATTTCAGTACCATAATTTCATATCAAAGAATTAAATCTTTACTGACACTGTGTGGTTATTTTGGTTACTGCATATAATTGGTTTTAAGACCACACAGTGAAACTCTAATTAATATTAATTATTTAATTAATAGTTCATTCATTCATTCACTCAAAAATAGACATGACCCCTGATTTCAGGGAAGACCAACATTATGCAAAAATATAACACAGCTACAACCTCAGTACAACTGTGTTAATTACTGTGAAGAAGCAGTGCAGGATGATACGAGACATTAAACAGAAGGACAATCTAGGCTGGGAGAGGGGTGTGTCAGGGAAAGCCTCCCTGGGGAAGTAAGTATTTAAGCGAAAACTGAAGGATAAATTAGTTAGCCAAGCAAAGTATATGAAGTAGGGGAGAGAAGTTTCCAGGCAAAAGGAACAGTATGTACAAAGGTTAAAAGAATTTGTCATGTTCTAGATTTCTTGTGTGGCTTGGATATAGAAGTGAGAGTGATGCCTTGGAAAATCAGATAGGGAGTATATAGACCTTGCAGTTTATGTGAAGGACTGCAAACTATGTTTTAAAAGCCCTGGAAGATGTTTAGGCAAAAGAATGACATGATCAGACTCAGGTTTCTAAAAGAATATAGTGTGGAACAATGGGTTGGAATGGTGAGAGACTGAGAATGGGAATAAGGAGACAAGTTAGGTAGTCTACTTTTTATAATAATTTTCTTAAAATATGTAGCATTCTGGGAGGCCGAGGTGGGTAGATTGAATATGCCCAGGAGTTCAAGATCAGCCTGAGAAGGATTAGACCCTGTCTCTAAAAATAGCCAGGTGTTGTCGTGAGTGCCTGTAGTCCCAGCTACTTTGGAGACTGAGCCAAGAGGATCACTTGAGCCCAAGAATTTGAGGTTGCTGTGAGCTCTTATGCCATGGTACTCTAACGAGGGCAATAAAGTGAGACTCAGTCTCAAAAAAAAAAAATTTATAAATACATATATATATGATTATTTAAATAATTTCAGAATATAAAATTTATCAAACTACCTCTTTGTACATTACATTGCTATGTTAATACTGTAATTATTTATTTAAGAAGTGACTCTATTAAACTGGAAACTCTCATTCAGTACCTAGGAACAATGTCTGGCACAGATTAAATAACCAATATATAAAGAAAGAATGAATACCAATGTACACAATTATGATTCAATAAAATTATTAAAAAAAAAAGAATGAATGAATGGATGTTTAACATTTGCATAGTTTATATTATGTACCAGGCATTGTTCTAAACATTTTAAATTAGTGGTTCTCAAAGTATGGCCCCTAGACTAGCAGTTAGAGTGTCCTCGAGAATTTATTTGAAATGCAAATTCTCATATTAGAAATTTGGGGGTGGAGTTTAGTAATCTGTTTTAACAAGTCCTTCAGGTGATTCTGATACAAGCTATTATGAACTAATGATTTAGATTATTAATTCATTTACTTCTCAAATAACACTAAGAGGTAGGTTCTATTATTATCTCTATTTTATATGTAAAGTAAGTAAGGTACCAAGAAGTAGATTACTTGTCCAAGGTCACACATGTATTAAGTGACAGAACTGGAACTCACTTCAGACGCCTGACTCCAAAACTTGAGCTTCTAACTATATTGTACCACCCCTCAATATTGGACACTCAAGAAAGGTTGCTAAATAAATGGAGGAAAGAAAATGAATGAGCACTATTCATTCATTATGCCAGTGATGCTCTTCTCCCCCTATCAACTTGTCCAAATACTCTAGGCTTTCAAAGCCCAAAAGCTATTTTTTTCCCAAAGATCACACATACCATTGCACATGATTGGTATTTTTCCTTTCTAATGAGTGTTATGGTTAGTTACACTTGCATAGGAGTGATAGTCAAAATATCTCTGACATAAATATCAAATGGATATGAAAAAAATCAATATTTAAAGCCTAATCCAATGGCATAGTAGGCACTCGCCAATCAGAAAGGATGCCAATTTAGCTCTATAGGCTGGTTCCTGGAAACAATCTTTGGACTAGGTATTAATCCTTTAGTTGCTAGATTTTAGACCAGTTTGGGGAGACCCCAAAACAGACACTGGTGAGGTGAGGAAGAGGATACTGGTGGGGATCACACAAGGTCTCAGAAAAGCAGCTGTTTACCACTTGATACAGAAGTATTTTAATATTTTAACAGTAGGTACATTTGGGCCAGTGTACAACAGGTGTTCATCAGCCCTTTATACAAACATCACTTATCTTCTCCCATAATTTATTAGTTCTTTCCCACATCTGTTTTATCTTTGTATCCCTCAGTCCCTCAGGTCAGTGTTGAATAAATCATGAGTAAAACCTGCATGAGAAGAGAAATGTATAAATGTGCTAAATAATCCAATGTAGGACTTGCTTGCCTCAAGATTTCTTAAAGAAACTTTAAGAATTTCTTGAATCCAAAGAATAAAAAGAAGCCACAGTTAGGAAAAAGGGGAGAAAAGAGTGGTAGAAATTTCATTTATATATGTTGTATCTCGTCTCTTCAATGAGGACTAGAGCCTCCAGTTTTCACATCCTTCATAGCTGTCTTGGGCAGCATGAAAGATGAGGTGGACCTAAAATTTAAGCTACATTTTTTAAAAATTCAGGGTACAATACTAGCTGTTTCAAGGGAACAGGTTATATACATAAACCAAACATAGTTACCAAAATAACTAAGAATAAAAACCAATTATTCAGGTCCATTTTTTCCTTTCATATCTGCAAATTCAATCACTGCTATTCTGAACATGTTCAACACACTAAATGCCAAATTCTTGTCTCCCCTGTCCCACATCCTGTGGATCTCTTCCAGTGACTTCAGAGGAAATTCTGTGGTTAAAAGATACGAGTATGTAAAACAGAAAAGTGAGGGTTTTATTTCTAATTGATGTAAAGGAGACATCAATGGGACAACAAAGACACAAAATAAAAAGACACTGGTTTATGAACACAAGTGTAGGCACTGCTACACTGCTAAACACAACGAAAAATAAAGTCTAAACTTCTTTTTTTAAAGGATAAAAGACAACTTTTTGATCCTGGTGTAAATTTAAAAATATTCTTACGTATCTCTTTTCCAAAGCATCAAAACAACCTTGAATCCTGTCAAGAAACAAATGTTTGATGTCAATTTAGACCAGATGCAAAGCTAAAAAAAATTCCGAGTACAGAATTCACTTACGTATTTTGCTTTGAGGCACATTAAATTGATAACTTTTTTATCTTTCCTATTTAATTAATTAATCTTTTTTAAAAACTCCTGGCATCTTTTAATATGTTGATGTGAGCAATTTTAAGGTAGGAACCACACCTTTTTTTTTTTTTGCCCTCATAATGTTTAGTACACTGACATGAATATGATGAATGATCAAATTTTGATTGATACTTTTTATCTTTATACAAGTTCATTTTATTTTAAAAACAATCAAAAATAATATTGAGTAATTGTTATAAATTTCTAGAAAATTATTTTAAAAAGAAAGAGGGAAAGAAAAATGATTTTAAGGAAATGATCTCACCAAATAAAGTCTTATGGGTAATTTTAGCCATGATAAAAATAATGTTGTTTAACTTTTGTGGAATTCCAATTACTTACCATTTGATAATATGCAGTGATCCAGGACATTTTTTGTCTTCTCGGAGGATTTTTAAGCTGAGGTCTACAAAAATAGAAACATAGTCTATTTTAATCTACTACATGACTGTTGTGCTGATATTGTCCATGCTAAATAGGGTATTTCCTTTAACTATTTTAGTCATATAAACTGTTTTTTTATACCTTATAAAAACATTTAGAATCTCTAAATATCTACTTTAAACATAAATTCTATGTTGATAATCAGTTTTGTCTCAATTTTCACTATAGTTTAGCAGTCTGCCCTGTCTACAATGTAGCACAACTGAGTTGGTTGCAAAATCAATTTGCATCTCTTCTTTGCCTCTGTTAAATTCTAAGTCACCAATTTAAAACATACACCTCAATCTCAATCTTAAGTCAATTTTCTTTTATTTCTCTCCCTCTCAATGGAAAACAAAGAATGAAAAAATTTTACATATTTTCAAATATTTATTTCCATGTGAAATCTAACTACCTTTCTATAGATACTTAGGGAAGAGGAATATCTTTATTTATTTATTTTTTTTGAGACAGGGTCTTATTATGTTGCCCTTGGTCGAGTGCTGTGGCATCACAGCTCACAGCAACCTCAAATGCTTGGGCCTAAGTGATTCTCTTGCCTCAGCCTCCCAAGTAGCTGGGACTACAGGCACCCGCCACAACACCAGGCTATTTATTTGTTGCAGTTGTCATTATTGTTTAGCTGGTCCAGGCCAGGTTTGAACCTGCCAACCTCAGTGCCTATGGCCAGCACTATAACCACTGTGCTATGGGAGCCAAGCCAGGAATATCTTATTAAAAGAGTTTTGGTGGGCGGCTCCTGTGGCTCAGCGAGTAGGGCGCCGGCACCATATACCGAAGGTGGCGGGTTCAAGCCCGGCCTCGGCTGAACTGCAAAACAAACAAAAAAAAATAGCCGGGCGCTGTGGCGGGCGCCTGTCGTCCCAGCTACTAGGGAGGCTGAGGCAAGAGAATCGCCTAAGCCCAGGAGTTGGAGGTTGCTGTGAGCAGTGTGACGCCATGGCACTCTATCCAGGGTGATAAAGTGAGACTCTGTCTCTACAAAAAAAAAAAAAAAAGAGTTTTGGTTTAGGAGCTGGAGAGTTCAAATCCAGCCTGGGCCTGCCAAACAACAATGACAACTGCAACCAAAAAAAAATAGCTGGGCATTGTGGCGGGGCCTGTAGTCCTAGCTACCAGGGAGGCTGAGGCAAGAGAATTGCTTAAGCCCAAGAGTTTGAGGTTGCTGTGAGCTGTGACACCATGGCACTCTATCAAGGGTGCTGAAGTAAGATTCTGTCTCAAAAACAAAAAACAAAAAACAAGAGAGTTTTGGTTTAGATAAGTCCAAGATCAATCACAGATTCATGTATGACTTTGCATGAGTCACTTCATGTATGGCTATTATTTTCCTATCTTAAAATTGATGTCACTCTACCTCTTTTGAGGGATATGAAAATTATTTCATGTTGGTGTAACATTTAGAGATCACCAGAAAGAGTGACACAAGAGTATTGAACATCTTTAGGATGGCCATTAAAGACAAACATTGAGAGAGAGACATATCACTTTCATTATAACTGGCACAAAAAATAAATAAATAAATAAAGCTTGGGCAGTGCCTGTGGCTCAGTGGGTAGGGTGCCAGCCCCATATACCGAGAAAGCAGGTTTGAACCTGGCCAAACTGCAACAAAAAAATAGCCAGGTATTGTGGCAGGCGCCCATAGTCCTAGCTATTCAGGAGGCTGAGGCAAGAGAATCGCCTAAGTCCAGGAGGTGGAAGTTGCTGTGAGCTGTGTGATGCAACAGCACTCTACAGAGGACAATAAAGTGAGACTCTATCTCTAAAAAATATATAATAATAATAACAATAAAGCACTCATTTCCTTCTCTGCCCCTCTCTCTCCTCTCTTTTCTCTCTCTCCCCCTCTCTCCCCCCATGTATCTTGTCTCTCTCTCTCTCATCCCCCTCCTCTCTTCCCCTGTTTCTCTCTTTCTCTTTTCTCTCCTCCCCTCTTCCCCTGTTTCTCTCTCTCTTTTCTCTCTGCAGCATCCCCCACCAATAAAGACCTTTTGTACAGAATAATAATAATAATAATAATAAAGCTATACGTGAGAAAGGATACCAGAGAAGGGTAAGATCTAGAATGCAGATCTTCTTAAGGAGACCCCCAAGGATACACCTGAGGGGTCCTTAGGAATTTGCAGAAACTTAACTTCCTGGGACCTGGAAATTTCCACTTCTACTGTAGTTCTGTTGGGGCTGAATAGCTTCTCCCGCTTAATTCAAACTGACCAATGAGAAAGGTACCTGTGGGTTGGAACTTTTTGACTGGTGATAAAAAGGGAAAGACCAAGACAGTTGGGGAGCGTGGCCATTTTGAATTCTTCTATACCATTTGCTCTGCTAGCTAAATAAAAAAGCCTTTTTCCTCTTAAATGTGGACAGTGTTTGTTTTCTCCATTGGGCCTTGTCTTCCCACAACATAAGGAATGGTATTACCCACATGCCTATGGTAGTGACTGGCACATAATAAGTGCTTAATTACAAAAAAAAAAAACCAGAGTCTCATTTTGTTGCCCGCAGTAGAGTGCTGTGGCATCACAGCTCACAGCAACCTCCAGCTCTTGGGCTTAGGTGATTTTCTTGCCTCAGCCTCCCGAGTAGCGGGGACTACAGGTGTCTGCCACAATGCCTGGCTTTGTTGTTGTTGTTCTTGTTGCAGTTTGGCTGAGGCCAGGTTCCATCCCGCCACTGTTAGTATATGGAGCTGGTGCCCTACTCACTGAGCCACAGGCACTGCCCTTTTTTTTTGTTTTTTGAGACAAGAGTCTCACTCTGTAGCCCTGGGTAGAGTGCTGTGGTGTCATCATAGCTTATAGCAACCTCAAACTCTTGGACTCAAGTGATTCAAACTCCTGAGTAGCTAGGACTACAGGCTCCCACCATTATGCTTGGCTACTTTTTTCTATTTTTAGTAGAGAGGCAGTTCAGGCTGGTCTCCAACTCCTGAGCTCAAGCAATTAACCTGCCTCAGCCTCCCAGAGTGCTAAGATTACAGGTATGAGCCACTGCACCCAGCCCATATGATCTTTTTTTCAAGCAAGAGTTTGAAGAAAACTCTTTCAAACAAGAATTGGACTCTACATTCCAAACATAAGGGGAACTGCAACTATATGCTAGATATAAACAGATTTACTACTAGAGATTTGTATCTCATAGACCAAAAGAGGTCATAATAAAAATGAGATTGTCATAACTACAAATAGTGTAATTATATATTTACAGCACATATGCATTTTATTGACACTCATAAAAATAATAAAATATTGCTTAAGCATATTAAATTGTGTCAGTGGCCATAGCTCAGTTGGCAGGGCACCAGCCACATACACTAAGGGTGGCAGTTCAAACCCGGCCCGGGCCTGCTAAACAACAATGACAAATGCAATCAAAAAATAGCTAGGCATTATGGCAGGCGCCTGTAGTCCCAGCTACTTGGAAGGCTGAGGCAAGAGAATTGCTTGAGCCCAAGAGTTTGAGGTTGTTGTGAGGTATCATGCCACAGTACTCTACGCAGGGCAAAATTTGAGACTCTGTGTCAAAAAACAAAAACAAAAACAAAAACAAAAAAAACATTAAATTATAATGAGGCTAAGGTATATTATTAGATACAGATGTGATCAATTTTAAATTAGGGGCTTGGCGCCTGTGGCTCAAGCAGCTTAGGCGCCAGCCACATATACCTGAGCTGGCAGGTTTGGCAGCTCGGCCTGCCAAACAACAATGATGGCTGCAACCAAAAAAATAGCCAGGTGTTGTGGTGGGAGCCTACAGTCCCAGCTCTTGGGGGAGCAGAGGCAGGAGAATCACTTCAGCCCAGGAGTTGGAGGTTGCTGTAAACTGTGATGCCATGGCACTCTACCCAGGGTGACAGCTTGAGGATCTGTCTCAGAAAAAAAAAATTTTTTTAGGAAATTTGTATCTGTCTATTTTTATTTCCAATTGACAGTTCCTATTATAGCGACAAATCAGCAAGGTTCACATAATAATCAAGTAAATGAGGCAAAAGCTATGTTGATTGGTTTGATGTATCCACGTCAGTCTGTATAAAAAAATCAACACGTTATACCCCACATATGCATAAATGTATTCATGATCTATGTGTATATGACTTAAATAAAAAAATTGATGAGTCCTAGCTTCTTTTATGTTTTTAAAGACAAGGGAAGGAAACAGCTTATAATATAAGGCAATGAGATTAAAAGTTTAAAGGCATAAGAAACAAAAGGAATAAAAGTAGAAAACCTGTCAATTAAGAAAAGGATGTAACTGATTAGAATAATAATTGTCTAAATATCCATTCTAACCAAAAATGAGCTTGGAAAGGAAGAGAGAAAGGAAGAAGAAGACTAAGGCTCATACTTCATTTAAAAATCTCTGATTTTTGGCCAGGCACAGTGGCTCATGCCTGTAATCCCAGCACTCTGGGATGCTTAGGCAGGTGCATCACCTGAGCTCACAGGTTTGAGACCAGACTAAGCTAGAGTGAGACCCACCCCTAAAAACAGCTGAGCGTTGCGGCAGGCACTTGTAGTCCCAGGCACTTGAGAGGCTGAGGCAAGAGAATTGCTTGAGCTGGGTGCAGTGGCTCATACATGTAATCCCAGAACTTGGGAGGCCAAGGTGTGTGGGGATTGCTTGAGCTCACAAGTTTGAGACCAGCCTGAGCCAGAGTGAGACCCCTGTCTCTAAAAAATAGCCGAGTGATGTGGTGGGCACCAGTAGTCCCAGCTGCTTGGGAGGCTGAGGCAGGAGAATCACTTGAGCCCAAGAATTTGGGGTTGCTGTGAGCTATGACACCATGGCACTGTACCCAGGGTGACCAAGTGAGACTCTGTCTCAAAAAAAAAAAAAAAAAAAAAAGAGAATTGCTTGAGCCCAGGAGTCTGAGGTTGCTTTGAGCTATGATGCCACAACTCTACCCGGGGTGACAAAGTGAGACTCTGTCTCAATAAAACAAACAAACAACAACAAAAACACCAACTCTAATTTTTCTTTTAATAATTGAGAAATATGAGGGCATGTCTGACTGTTTAAACAAAAATTCAAAGATCCTTAATGTCAAGATTACAATCATTAATTATCACATCAAAGGATTCTTAGCATGTTTTAACTTACTCTTCAGTGTTTTAAGCAATATTAAAGGTTCGTTTTTCCCAGGAAAAAAAGATGAACTTGGTATTTTTTTTCTCAGCATATTTATATATATTAACAGAGAGAAGAGCTTTTTGAACTTTGAACTTCCTCAATGCCAATGTATACCTCAAAGAACAAATTCAACTGAGGCACAAATCTATAGCATTCGAATAGATTTTAATCTGGCTATTACTCTTATACGTGTAATTTAGAATTAATAGCCTTATATAAGCGAAAAGCCTATATGTAAGACTTTTATAAAGATTATTTCTGTGAGAGTAAGTTAAAAGTCTTTGAGAGACAGAATGGAAAAACCTGGCTAGCACTCCATTGTTGTATTAGGCCTGGTCATGCAGGAGAAAGGGCCCATTGACCTTTGGCCTGGAGGCAAGGCTTGCAGGCAAGGGCTGTATATCTCAGGAATTTTCAAACTACTCCCTAAAGATAGATGACTGCCTCCAGATAGTCTCTTAAAGGTCAAGCATTGTAGCCATTTGGTTCCCTCGAGTTCTGCTTTGTGTCTGTTTGATCTCCTGGAGCTTTGGTTTTTATGGTATGTTACTTCCAATTAGTTAGCATAAGAACAACTTTAGATAAGGTTAGAAGTTTTGTTATCAGCTAGCAGTAAACGCCTTGACACCAGGTGATTAGGGCCTGGGTTCTTGGGTTTGAACTATTAGACTGATTTATGATGCGTAAGTACAGTACTGCCTATATAAGTTGAGGTAAAATAAGGATTTTTTGTCACATGCCAGAGAGAGTGGTGATCTTGCTTTTCTGTCAAGCAATTTCAATTACAGGATTTATCCTCTGCCATGCCATTGACAGTCACTTCACACACCTTATCCATATAGATTTCTTTTCCCTCAGTCTGTCATTTGATATCTAGTCAGAAACTAATGGTTCCTATAAGTAAAATCACTAAAAATAGTAAAATTAAAATGGAAAATAGAATAGCAAATTGGTCTTAGAGCACAGGCCCAGGAGTTGGAATGAGCACACTCTGTGAGAAATGAAAGGTTTTAAAAAAGGGCCACAACAGCCAAAATAATCATTTAGTTTAACTTTACCATCCAAATGGCGCTCTCCGTAAGAGCTCTCTGGAAACAGTCCCCTTAGATATGTTATACATGAGATAGAAGTAGCAAAAAGTTTCTTCACCATTATCAATGACTCATGCTCGTTAGTGATTTGAGATGGAAAAACTGTTTCCTGGAAAAAAAAAAAGTGAAAAAAGATTAGTATTCTTTAGTATATTCACACCACTACCACAGATATGATGAAAAAATGTTCTAACTTTTCTAATTTGATACTGTATAGGTAACCAAAAGAAAACAAAGCTTTAAAAACTGCATTCAATTAGATCTTCACAGGCAAGGCACAGCAGAAAGGCAAATAATTACCCATTAATTCAAGATTAAAACAATTTATTTCAGAATGATCCATGAATATGAAGCAAAACTGAAGTTTTATTACGATTATACAATCTCCTCCCTTCTAAGAGAGTCCTCAGACCCCACTAGCATCTGACTTTACTCCCCTCATTGTACACTGTTCTCTCCAAAGTCACCAAGTATTTCTTTTCCCATCATTGACTTCTTCTCATTCCTCCTAATATGTAACTTCTTTGCAGTAACTGACACTATTGTTCACATAATCTATTTTCTTCTTCAAGCTACCATAACACTATTTTTTTTTTTACCCATCCCTACACATCTATCTCAGTCTCTTTTATTTTTTCCAGTTGTTCTTCCCTTTAAATGTTGGTTGTCCAGGGTTCTGTCTTAAATTATTTTCTTTTCATACCTCTCTTCTTGAATAATTTCATCTAGTCTCACAGTTCCAGCTATGGCTTATACAGAGAGGACTTCAAGTCCCTCTTTCTGTTCTAGTCTCATATCTGTACTTCTATTTTCTGAACATCTGCACCTTAGACCACTTTGTAGATCCCTTAAATTCATTTTATTCCTACTACCTCTAAAACTGGATCTTAAGTTTCATTCTCAGACAAGTGAATCATCACCTACTCTAGTCATCCAGGCTAGAAGCAGCTTCGTCTCTCACTAAATTCTACTAATTCTCTCTAAAAGAGTTCTCAAATCTGTTTTCTCCTTTCCCTTATCACTGCCACTGCCTTGGCTCAGGATATACTCAGTTCTTTCCTTGGATATTGCAGTGGCCCCTGATCTCCCTGGCAATAGTTACTTTTATTCAATCCCTCTTCCATATTGCCAGGCGTAGTGGTGCATGCCTGTAGTCCCAGCTACTTAGGAGGCTGAGACAAGAGGATTGCTCAAACCCAAGAGTTTGAGGTTGCTGTGAGCTAAGACACTATGGCACTGTACCCAGGGTGACAGAGTGAGACTCTGTCTCCAAAAAGGAAAAGTATTTTCCAAATATTGATGAGTCACTCTATATGAATTAAGAACATCTACTCATTGATACCCTATTAAGAGCAAAGAGGCAACTCAAGGATGGGAGAAAATATTCTCAATACATATGTCTGAAAAATGGATTCATATCCAGAATATATAAAGATCTCCCAAAATTCCTTAAAACAGACAACTGAATAGAAAAGTAGGCAAAGACTTGAACAGACACTCCATAAGAAAAGCACATCCAAATGGCCAACAAACAAAATGTATGTGAACTTCATCAGGAAAATAAACATTAAATTCACAAATAACACTACACACCCACCAAAGTAGTTAAAAATTTTAAATATCAGAAAATATCAAATGTTATTAAGGATGTGTAACAATCAAAACTCTTAAACACTGGTTGTGGGACTATAAATTGGTGCAACCTCTTTGGAACATTGCTTATGATATCTCATAAAGCTAAATATCCTATGACTCATATTCCACTCCTAAGTATATACTCAATACATATATTTACATATGTTCACCAAAGGACATACGTTAGAATTTCATAACAGCATTATTTGTAATAGCCTCAAATTGGAAATAGCAATGAGAATGATTTATAACTATACTTAACATAGATGACTCTCACATGTAATGCTGAACAAAAGGAACCAGATACAAATGAGTACTATTGTATGATTTCACTTACATAAAGTACTAAAGTAGGTGAAACGAAATTATGCAGACAGACGTCAGGATGGTGGTTTCTCTTGGTAGAAAGAGGGGATAACAAGTAGAAGGAAGCATGGGAGAGGATGTTAGTACTGTTCTGTTTTTTGAACATCTGACTTCTGGTTACAAGAATATGTTGCTTATAAAATTCATTTAGTTGTACACTTACATGCATTTTATGAACATAGGTACTCGGAAAAAAAATTTAAGTGTTTAAGTTCAGAAAATGTGATCTTATGCAGTTCTTTTAGCCAGAAATGATCTTCTTTCCATTCCCCAAATATGGAAATCTTAGTTCAAATATTTACTTAATCTCAGTATAATCTAGCTATTGTTTTAGATTCTGAGATGCTGCAGTGAACAAAACAGATAAAAATTCCCTCCCTCATGTATCTCACCTTCCGTTTCACTGCAAAGATGATACTTACTGGGCGGCACCTGTGGCTCAAAGGAGTAAGGTGCCGGCCCCATATGCCGGAGATGGCAGGTTCATACCCAGCCCCGGCCAAAAACCATACACACACACACAAAAGATGATACTTACTAGCAGCTAATATAATCTTTGAAGGCAGAGTGCCATGTCTTATTCTCTTTTGTTAACCCGCTACCTAGCATACTGTCTGGCACATCTTAGTCAATAACTTAATGTTTGCTAAACTAAACAACAAACATTTACTGATTGCCACATATTGAGAATGCAAAGAGATAAAAAAGATTAGCCATGTAGTATATAAATACCTTTAATTTTTAAAAAATGTGTGGTAGCATATGGGGATATAAAGAAGGAAAAAGACTTATATTTACTAAGTTTTGTAAATAATTTATAATTCATTGTTATAGGGTTATTAAGTAAGAAATGACTAATTTCCTTAAGTACTAAGTTTGACAGCTGGTATCTCTAGTGTTGCACTTTGACACTTCTTAAATTTTTTTTTATCATAAAGGTATATCCTCATTTTCTCAAATGCACATTTTGAATTGTGATCTTTCAAATTGTTTTCAGAGCAATTTTTTGTGAAACCATGGATAAGTCCAAAATTCATGTTATTTTTGAATATGAGTTCCATGATGGTTGGGAAGGATGTGGCTAATGAATGCACAGTATGTCAATGGTTTAAGACGTTCCATTCTGGTCATTTTCATCGTGAAAATGAGCCATGTGGACAACCTAAGACCAAGATGGATAATGATGATCTGAAAGCTGTAGTGGAAGCAGATCCATCTCAATCTATGCATTAATTAGCAGCAAGGCTTGACATTACTATTCCAATAATATTGGACCATTTGAAGTAAATCAGAAAGGGTTCTGCGTGAATTAAACAAGCATCAAAAGAGAAATTGTCTAGAAACTCATCTTTCTTTGCTGTCACAACATAAAGGCGAAATCATTTCTATACCGTATCTTTATGTGTGATGAAAAATGGATGCCTTTTGACAATTACAAGCGCTCAGCACAATGGTTGGATAAAGATGAAGTGCTGAAACACAGTCCAAATGAGAATATTCTCATAAAAGCTTATGGTGAGAAATGATGAGGATGCTTGCCAAGATTGGTCAATAGAGACAGGCCAATCCTCTTGCAAGACAATGGTATTCAATGAAGATCGCTGCTCAAACAATAGAGGCTGGACTTGGAAACCCTGTCATCCGCCATATTCGCCAACTGACTACCACTTTTTCTAGGCTTTGGACAACTTCTTACAAGGAAAAATATTCAATTCTCAACAAGCTGTGGAAAATGCTTTTTGTGATTTCATAGCCACTTCCTCTTCAAGCTTCCTCACTGCTGGCATATGCAAGCTACCATTAAGATGGCACAACTGGGGCAGCACCTGTGGCTCAGTGAGTAGGGTGCAGGCCCCATATACCAAGGGTGGCAGGTTCAAATCTGGCCCCGGCCAAACTGCAACAACAAAAGATAGCCGGGCCTTGGTGGGGGGGCGGGGGGGGCGCCTGTAGTCCCAGCTTGGTGGGAGACTGAGGCAAGAGAACCGTCTAAAAATCAAACAAACAAACTCACACAAATATACAAAACTTAGGGTACAAAATGGACCAAGGAAAGGATACATGAGAGTATGAGAGCTGAAACAAGAAGGCAGAGCATGGCCTTGTTTGACCTCAGCTAGAAATGTGCACTTCAGTGACTTAAATTTGTGATCACTCTGCACCTAACTACAGGTGATCACAAAAATTTAAAAAGTATGGATTTGGGGGTTACTGTGAGCTGTGACACCATGGCATTCTACCAAGGGCAACAAAAAAAAAAAAAAATGGCAAAAATGTGTCAATAGTTTAGTGCATACTTAGATTAATTGTGCTGCTTCTTTTTTTAAGATATAATAAACTATACTTTTGACTCAAAATTGAACTTTTCATATTTAATGACCTAATCAAAGAGAAAAGCAAATTTCTGAGTAATGTATATGGAATAACTTTATTTTGTAAAGTGAATCAATCAATAAATCCATAGAGACAATATCACCTTACACATATTTAGCCAACCTTTATAGTAGTAGATTCCTTATTTGTGAATTTGCTTACTCACTAAAATTTATTTGTACCCCAAATCCATACTTCTTTAATTTTTGTGAAATAATTTTGAAATAATGTAATATAATGCACTCTTTCACAGGTACCAAAAAAAATCTGGAGAGGTAGTTATAGTGCCAGATGACAGAGCTAGTATAACTCTCAGCTTCTGATTGCCTTACTTATTCAAATTCAGGAGTTTCTTTACTACACTTACTCGGTTTCGACTGCTTAAGTTTTCATAAGTCTGTTACTTAGAGGCAGATATTGCCACAAATATGCCTTTAGATGAAAAAGAACTTCCAAAAAGGTTTTACATATTTCTAGAATATCTTTTGGACATTCTAGACACAATTTTGCTATATAAGAATACTTATTCTGGGTGGCGCCTGTGGCTCAAAGGAATAGGGCACTGGCCCCATATACTGGAGGTGGCGGGTTCAAACCCAACCCCTTGCCAAAAACGGCAAAAAAAAAAGAAGAATGCTTCTTCTTTGGTACACTATATTAGTGGCAATATATTATCACACCACCCTTTTTGTCAAATAATATTACAGTCAATTGTTTAAAAGGTATATAATAACATGTTTACTCTTGCATATATGATGTGCTGGCAAGATATGTGTGTGTATAAAATTTTTAGAAAATTGCTTTTTGCACCCACAAATACTAAAAAAATAAGGTTTTTGTGAGTAATTGGGTAATAGGCAGCATAGCATGCATGTAGTAACTTATTGAAAACATTCCAAAACTTAGAGTCAATATTTGAATAATCCATTTATAAGACTAAATAACTTGGAAGTATAAAGACATTTACTTTAAATATAAAAATCTAAAAGGCCCTTTGTAGTAATGAAGATCAATGGTTTGAAAAGTCCTCTGGAGTTCTGTATACTCCAGGGATATTTTTCTCAGCTCGGCTGGAATAATACCTTCAGAATTATTATCAGTGCTTTTATAAATTTCTATGAAAACACTATGGCTTGATAACAGAAAACACTACTGACAATTATTTTAATGAAATACGGTTCTAACATAAGTGATGTTTGACAGTTTACCTGTCAAGTTACATGACCTTGGGCAATTTACTTTATTTCTCTGAGCTTTAGTTTTCTCCTCATTGCAAAGTTTAATTGAAATAACATAAAACCCTGGGCACATGGCTTGGCGGCTGTGGCTCAACAGGCTAAGGCGCCAGGCACGTACAACTGAGCTGGTGGGTTCTAATCCAGCCCGGCCCACCAAACAACAATGATGACTGCAACCAAAAAATGGCCGGGCATTGTGGCGGGGACATCTGTAGTCCCAGCTACTTGGGAGGCAGAGGCAAGAGACTCGCTTGAGCCCAGGAATTGGAGGTTGCTGTGAGCTGTGATGCCACTGCACTCTATCCAGGGTGACAGCTTGAGGCTTTGTCTAAAAAAAAAAAAAAAAAAAAAAACCCTGGGCACAGTGCCTGGCACATGGTAAGTGCTGGATAAATGTTAGATCCTATAATCATTATTGGCGATGTTGTTAGTATTAAGTAGCAAAAAATCATACAGTCACTTAAATTTTATTGCAGCTAGTAGCTCATGTAATCCAACCAACAAAGATTTGTTTTTATTAAAAGGTCAATTTGTTAATTTACAATGAGGAAAATAACTGCCAGTCTGATTGCAATTCACATACCCAGCTCAGTCTTTTCCCCCAGGATGTAAGCACATTTAGGAAACCAAATAAAATCAGCCACCTGCATGGTGAGTATATTGAATATGAGTCAGGAAAATGATGTTTTCTCTTTGTCCTAATTCTCCTTCAACTTAAATCTTTTCTATCTCTGCAACAGCTTAATTTTTGTAAAATAATTATTTTACCTGAATCAAACTATCTGACTTTCCATAGACTACAAAATAAAGCATAAGTTCTTTAGCCTGGCCTTTCAGATCTATATTAATTTGTCCCTAAAGTGCCTATCCAATTTTATTTCTTACTTTTGTACACTCCAGTTAGGACGGGTTCTTTGCTATTCTCTGAAATATGTCGTGCTTATTTCCTATTCTGAGCCAAAACATATGCTAGGTTTTCCTCATGGAATTCTCTCTCCTCTACCCCAATTATTTTCATCATTCCACCTTAAATCTTCCGTCTTCCAAGAGGACCACTGCAGTCCACACTAAATCTCTAAATTACTAAGATTTGTATTGCCCTACTCCTTTCCATATATATGTAAATCATATGCTGCTTTTCATCTTGACTTAACTCCTATAGATCTGAATTCCTTAACCAGATTATAAATTTCTCCATGACCTTTTCTTCTGTAATCTTGCAGTGAATAACACAGCATTACATATACTAAATATTATTAAGTCTCAGTGAATAAACAGATGATACATTAATTAATGTCATGGGACAAGCTAAACTCGTCCAGGTGAATCCAGCTAGGTTGCCAGGCCTGGGCATACTTCCCCCGGTTCCTGGCATCTGTTTCTCTCAGTGTCCTCCCCTTCAGTTCTCATAATTACAACACAATGTGCAACAAAAGTTTCCTAATTGCTTCAAGAAGTAAATGTCTAATAAAGAACTATTTTCTTTAAACATGTACTTATTTCTGATTTCTTTCGCTCTGGAAGATCTAAATGTACTGTACAGACATGAAACAAGCAACCAGTAAGTTACTTTGTAGAAATCTTTGTAGAAATATTTTAATTTTCTGAATATCTTCAGTCCATTAGGCAGTTAAAATGAACACATAACTCTCCCAGAATTTTATGCGCCAATTAACTAAATGAACACATACTCTCCCAGAATTTTATGTGCCAATTTACTAAAAATTGCTGCTTAAAATTTTAAAAAACACCAAAGATTAAAATCATGATTCCAAACTAACTTACTAACTGGTCATTGATTTTCTTTTAATTCTTAACAAATACCTTAGATGCCTTTTGTACTGTGTATGAGTGAGAGAGCTGGGCAGTAGCCATTGTAGAAATGTATCAGGATTCTTTCAACAATTCTAACCTGTAAAAAAAAAAAATTAGACACTTTGGCTAAAATAATACTTCCTGTCTTACTCTGCCCTTTAATAGAACTGAAAAAATTCTACAAACATAAAAACTAAAATCAAGGTCAATTAAGTGTAAGCTGTTTCCCAGTTTGTTCAGAATAGGGAGCAATTTACCAAGCTGTATTTTGAAGAAGCAAAGGAAGAATGAATACTAAAATAATTCTATAAGGACATATCTAAACAATAAAAAGAATTGGAAAAATGCCTACTGTGAATTTTCCAAAGGAGAACTATGTAATTAGACTTTGACCATATTCATTGGGATATAAATTTAATAAACATTTGTATCTCCATTATCGATTTTTGATAAATTTGGCATAAGGTTTCTAGATTAATTTTTCCAACCCATCCAGTAAAAGTTATAAGATGATTTACTTATTTCTATGTTGAGAGGAGGAAATTAAACTGAAAATCACCTAAAGACTCAATATATTATTCATCCTTGTTACTGCCTCAGCATATACTGCTCTGTATACAGCAGGGGCTCAAAATATTTCTCTTTTTTTTGAGACAGAGTCTCGCTATGTCGCCCCGCCCTTGGTTGAGTGACATGGAGTCACAGCTCCCAGCAATCTCAAACTCTTGGCCTAAGGTAATTAATTCTCTTGTCTCAACCTCCCACGTAGCTGGGACTACAGAGGCCCACCACAATGCCCAGCTATTTTTTAATTATTGTTGTCATTATTTAGCAGGGTACATTGTCAGGGTGCATTGTTTAGCAGGGTGCATGCGACTGGCGCCCTAACCACTGAGCTACAGGTGCCAATCCTCAAAGCATTTCTTGAATTTAACTTCTTGTGTAATTTATTTGCAAATTCATTTCTAAAGTTAATATTTACGCTTCATAGCCACTAAATGGCTATTCATCAAATTGGCTAAAAAAGAAATCAAGAAAGCAATCCCATTTACATTAGCTACAAAAAAAATCTAGAAATGAATTTAACCAGGGAAGTGAAAGATTTCCACAATAAAGCTACAAGAGAGTGATGAGTATTAGTAAATGACCATATTACCTAAAGCAATCTACAGATTCAATGCAATCTCTATCAAAATACCAATGATATTCTTTACAGAAATAGAAAATATAATCCTAAAATCCCTATGGAACCACAAAAGACCCCAAATAACTAAAGCTATCCTGAGCAAAAAGAACAAAGTTGGAGGCATCATATTACCTGACTTCAAAATGTATTTCAAGGCTATAGTAACCAAAACAGCATGGTACTAGTATAATAAAAAGAGACACATACACCAATGCAACAGAACAGAGAACCCAAAAAATAAGTCCATATATTTATAGCAAACTGATTTTGACAAAGGTATCAAGAACATACATATTAGAGGAAGGACATTCTCTTCAATAAATGGTGCTCAGAAAATGAGTTATCCACATAACTAGAAGAAGAATGAAACTAGACCCATATCTCTCAACATCTGCAAAATTAAACTTGAAATAGATTAAATGTAAGACTCAGAAATACAAAACTACTTGGGAAAAAACCCAGAAGAAATGCTGGGACATTGGTCTGGGCAAATAATTTATACATAAAACTTCAAAAAATACAGACAACAGAAGCAAAAATAGACAAATGGGGTTTATCACACTAAAAAGCTCTACATGGCAAAGTAAAAAATCAACAAAGTGAAGAGACAACCTATATAGAATAGGAGAAAATACTTACAAGCTATTCATACAACAAGGGATTAATATCCAAAACATATAAGAAAATATAGCAACTCCACAGCAATCCCCCCCAATAACCCAATTAAAAATGGGCAAAGGATCTGAATAAACATTTCACAAAAGAAGACATAAATGACCAACAAATATATGAAAAAATTAACCACCATTAACCATCAGAGAAATGCAAATCAAAACCACAATAAGATACCATTCTCGCCCAAGGTAGAATGGCTATTATCAAAAGGATTGAAAACAAACAAATGCTAGGAAAGAAGATGAAACACTTCTGCATCATGGGTAGGAATGTAAACTAGTACAACCACTGTGAAAACCAACACAGAAGATACTCGAAAAACTTAAAATAGAAATACTATATGATCCAGCAATCCCATTCCTGGGCATTTATTCAAAGGAAAAGAAATCAATATATCAAAGAGATATTTATACCCCTATATTTGCTGCAGGATTATTCTCAATAGCCAAGAATGGAATCAACCTAAGTGTCCACAAACAGATGAATGGATAAAGAAAATGTGGTATGTACACACAATAGAACACTATTCAGGCATAAAAAAGAATGAAATCCTGTCATTCTTGGCAACATGGATGAGGACATTATGTTAAGTGAAATGAGCCAGGCACAGAAAGAAAAATATCACGTTTTGCATTCATATGTGGAGCTAAAAATGTTCAGCTCATAGAAGTAGAGAGTAGAATTGTGGCTCTTAGAGGCTGGGAAGAGTGTGAGGAGGAGAGGATAGAAGAGGTCAGTTAATGGATACTAGATTATAGCTAGATAAGAAGAATAAGTTTTAGTGTTCCATAGCACTGTAGAGTGACTACAGTTAACAATAATTTGTTGTATACAGGGTGTCCATATAGTTCGTGTGCAACTTAAATTCCACACAAACTTTATGGACACCCTGTATTTTCAAAGAGCTAGAAGAGAGGATTTTGAATGTTCCCAACACAAAGAAACGGTAAGTATTTGAAGTGATGGATATGCTAATTACTCTGTTTGGATCATTACACATTGTAAACATATATTGTGTTATAATATCATAATATCATCATCTATAAGTATGTACAATTATGTGTCGATTAAAAATATATAAATAGCTATTAAAAACTGAAAATAATAAACATTGATAAGGACAAGAAATTAAAACCATTCTGCATTGCTGGTGGGAATGTAAATTGGTGCAGCCATTCTGAAAACAATATGGGAGTTCCTCAAAAAATTAAACGAATTGCTATATTATCCAGTATTTCCACCTGAGAAATAAGAACTTTTAAGGCTGGGTGATGTGGCTCACGCCTGTAATCCTAGCACCTGGGAGGCTCAGACAGGTGGATTGCTTGAGCTCAGGCATTCAAAGCCAGCTGAAGCAAAAGCGAGCCTCCATTGCTACCAAAAACAGAAAAACTCACCAGATGCAGTGGCGCAGGCCTATAATCTCAGCCTATCAGGGAGACTGAGGCAAGAGGATCTCCTGAGCCCAGGAGTTTGAGCTTGCTGTGAACTATGCTGTGAGCCTAGGGCAACAGAATGAGACTCTGTCTCAAAAAAAACAAAACAAAAACAAAAACAACTTTTATTTGAGGAATGTGAGTCCTTTTAAATTATCAGGCACAAAGAGAAATTAAAATTAGACGGCAGTCTCATCCTACTCCCCACTTTGAGCTGTGTATTCATCTCTTGAAACTGCTTGCTATTGCCACAGATAGCTATAAATTAAACTAATAATGTTGAACCAGACACTATAACCCACATCCTATAGCTTAACAATTATAGCCAATCTTTGATAAATGTTATTTCTATAAACCAATGAAAATTACTGAACAAACAACTTTTAAAAAAAATTTCAGATTAATATGAGGATACAAACAATTAGGTTACAATGTTTGGGTATTTGTTAGGTAAGGTCCCTGTTGAAGGGACATTTGTTAGGTGTGCCCCTCACCCAGGAAGTGTGCCATGAAAATTATGGAACACTTCAGGAATTTACATGTCATCCTTGCACAAGGGCCATGCTAATCTCCTCCGGATGGTTCCAATTTTAGTATACATGCCACTGAAGCAGGCACCGTAAACAACTTTTTATCAGCCCACTCTCTGTCCCCCTTTTTATTGCATTTGAGATTAGCTGCCAGCCCAGGCAACATAATGAGACCTTGTCGCTACAAAAACTTTTAAAATTAATTGGGTATGGTGGTGTATGCCTGTAGTCTGTACTTCTTGTGAGGCTGAGGCAGGAGGCTTGCTTGAGGTTAGGAGTTTGAGGTTACAGTGAGTTATAATTGTGCCCCTGCATTCCAGCCTGCATGACAGAGCCAGACCTGTCTCTAAAAAATAAAGTAAGATACATTTTATGCCTCAGCCTCTTCCTTTTGGGTTGATATCTGTATATCCAAAAGAGCTAAAAGATGGAAGCAATCGAAATGTCTATCAACAGGTGAATGAATAAAATATGGTACATACAATGCAACATAATTCAATCTTAAAAAGGAATGAGATTCCAAATCAACCTTGAAAACATTATGCTAAATGAAAAAAGTCAGACACAAAAGGATAAATATTATATGATTCCACTTATATGAGGTACCCACAGTAGGCAAATTCATAGAGACAGAAAGTAAATAGAGGTTACTATAGGTTAGGGGAGTGGAAAGAATGAGGCTTTTAATGGGTACAGAGTTTCTGTTCTGGAAGCTGAAAATGTTTTGGAAACTGATAGTGTTGATGGTTGCAAAATATTGTAAATGTGTTTAGTGCCACTGAATTGTACACTTGAGATGGTTGAGTTTTATGCTATGCCTAGTTTACCACATTAAAATAAATGTTTATTGTGGTACATGTATACCATGGAATACTATGCAGCCTTAAAGAAAGATGGAGACTTTACCTCTTTTGTGTTTACATGGATGGAGCTGAAACATATTCTTCTTAGCAAAGTATCTCAAGAAT
>CAUYON010035316.1:0-18745 GCA_963573935.1 Arctocebus calabarensis
TATATAGTGATCAAGAAAATGCCATGAAGGCTATCTGTAACAGTACAATAAAAATATTTCTGAATGTATATGAAGCACATTGTGCCCTATGATTGCACCAATGTACACAATTATGATTCAATAAAATTATAAAAAAAAAATGATAGCACCAACTCATGGAGAAGCAGGCCGATCTGACAGGCAGGATATGCTCAATGAATGTTTGAAGAATTAGTGGATGGAGGTGTGAATGAGATCTGATAGAAACCTGTAAATTAGATAAATAAGGCAAAGTCATAAATAAGTAACTAGACCCAAAGAGAGGGATCTCTAAAGACCACCACCCCCTAAAGCGTTTGGGTATTAACTCAATGTAGGGAAAAGGAGAAGAAGGGCAAAAGCATGTGCTTTTAGTTCGATGACAAAAATATAATTATCATTAGCAGATGCAGGGCCAACAAAAGTAAAATGATTTCTGGTGAAGTTAAAAATGCACGTCTTGAGTTTGAGATGGTGAGGTGAAAATATAAAACTAAAGCTTATGAAAAGATCAGAGTTGGAGAACAAACTATGGTAATGTAATAAACTGAATGCTTGTGCTCCCTAAGACACCCCCCTCCCCAATTCATATGTTGAGACCCAATCCCAGCTTGATGGTATCAGGAAGTGAAGCTTGGGGTGGGGGTGATTATGTCCTGAGGACAGAGCTCTTATGGATGACATTCACACCCTTATAAAGGAGACCCCAGAGAGCTCCCTCTCTCCCTCCTGACCTGCAAGGATAAAGACAGAAGATGGAGCCAAGAAATAGGCCTTCACAATGCACCAGACTCCAGGACTGCAAGAAACACGTGTTGGTGTTTATAAGCTGCCCAGTCTAGGGCAATTTTGTTCCAGCAGCCCAAAGGGAGCAAGACCTGTAATGAAGCTTCAGAACCCGCCTTAGGCAAGG
The DNA here is from genome assembly GCA_963573935.1 of Arctocebus calabarensis. Taxonomy (NCBI): domain Eukaryota; kingdom Metazoa; phylum Chordata; class Mammalia; order Primates; family Lorisidae; genus Arctocebus; species Arctocebus calabarensis. The sequence goes on from CAUYON010035316.1 coordinate 932, forward strand.
TGCTGTGTTAAGCAGATTCATCATCTCTCATCGTTATGAAATCTTTGAACTGTGCTCACTTTTCTTCCCATCTTATGTATAAGGAACAGAGGCTTGCTCAGGGCCAAGCAGCAATTAGTCACCTTATGGATAGTTAAGAACCTCTTTCTGAACATTCTTTAAGGGCAACATAAAACACAGATCTGTCTGAAGCCAAGGCCTCTCTCTTCGTCTGTCTCTCCACACCAGCACTCTTCCACTGCTTTGCTGACAGTGTATTTTGCATAGTGGGGATGAAAAGACAGCAGAGAAGAGATAACTGGCCCTCAGAAGGTCAGGGCTTCTTTCTGTGTGTGAATCTTACAGGGTAACCCCTTTCTGATACATAGTCCATTGATAGTTATGTCATGAAAATTGTTTGGAAATAACATAATATTGATTCTCTGTGTTTGTAAAAGAAAAAGCATAGTACGAATTGAAAGTCATTAACATGACATGTGATTTTTTTTTTTTTTAAGAGACAAGTTATACCATGTTGAATAGCTGGATTCAAACTCCCAGGCTCAAACATCCACCCACCTTTGCCTCCTGAGTAGCTGGGACTGTAGGCACATGCCATTGTGCCCGGTTTTATGTGAATTTTTTTGTATTAAAAATAAATAAACCTAGTGAAACTAATGTAATTATCTCTAGCCCCAGCGTCCATGATCCACGAACAGGAGGGAGGAAGAGGTAATCCCATTTTCTGCTTTGCAAAGTCATATAAATTTTAAGATGATCTCCTATAGGGAAATATTACATAGAATATATAAAAGATGTTTGCCAAAAAATCTTTTTGGTGTATTTTCTTTTCTGCAACTCCACTTCGCACACCTACCATCTCCTCCATAGTCTCTGTATTGTTCTATGCTTTCCATGCTCTAAAAGCTACACTGTCCCCAGGTATTTAAATTTTCTCCTTGTCCATTTTATGATTTTCCTCAATATATAAAAATTTCTACCATGTTTAAGAAACTTCTACTTTATACTTGAATATGCCACTAAGAATGATTTCTCACAAACATTACATTCAAGAATTATTTTTTTTTAATTAAAACACATTGGGTAACAATTCTGTGTACATAAACAGAAACTTAAGAAAATTTCAAAAGCCTATGATTTAGGATAATAGCAACAGCTAGCCAAGTGTCTACAGCCCAGCTCTGCTACACATATAAAACATTTTCATGCCTAGGCCTATCAAAGATGTGGGGAAAGAAGCATTCCCATGTGTAGCTAGTGAGAATTGAAATTAGAAGAGGTACACTCCAATGGTGAGAGTCTACCCTGAAAACATGTGTAACCTCTGACTAGCCAATTCCACGTCTCAGAATCTACTCTATTTCACTATTAGTCTAGGTATACAAACATACATGTACTCAGATTTTCATGAGAAAATATTAAAAAACACCAAAATATCTATAAGAATTATTGAATAAAATATTGAATAGTGACCAGGGGAGGTGGTCACACCTATAATCATAGCACTGTGGAAGGCTGAGGCAGGTGAATTGCTTGAGCTCAGGAGTTTGAGAACAGCCTAAGCAAGAGCACAATGCTCTCTCTACTAAAAATAGAAAAAACTAGCTGGGCATGGTGACAGGTACCTATAGTCTCAGCTGCTTAGGAGGCTGAGACAGGAGGATGGCTTGAGTACAGAAGTCTAAGGTTGCTGTGAGATATGATGCCACGGCACTCTACCTAGAGCAGGAGAGAGAGAGACTCTAGTTGTTGTAACTTACGCCACACATAAGAATACATGGACCCCACTTTAGGCTCCAATCAGGTGGTGATGATTTATTATATCTGCACAGGCGGACCGCTGCCCCAAAGGGCAATTGGCCCAAATCAGGTTGTCATTTATTACATCTGCACAGGCGGACCGCTGTCCCAAAGGGCAAATGGCCCAAATCAGGTTGTCATTTATTACATCTGCACAGGCGAACCGCTGTCCCAAAGGGCAAATGGCCCCTAAGTGCAGTATAGGCAGACCTTTATACCCCTTTTGTGCTAATGTGGCAAAGCAAGAATGTACCAAAGCCGAACGTGACTGGTTATAGAGCGGGGTTACAGTCAGGTAGTTGGCTCCGGTTGGCACAAAGACAAACTTGGCTTGTGAAACTTTGCTTGAGTGAGTTTTCACTGTTGTTTAGCTGTGGGACTTAAAGAACTTCCTTGTTCTATTCAGAAACCTGTTCTCAGAATTAACCCAAGGTGGGGGTTGGAGACGTGTGGGGACCAATGTTGAAACAGACTCGGGTCTTTTGGGGGGCTGTTGACTTATAACATAGTTTCAATTAAACAAAAAGAAAAAAAGAAGGAAAAAGAAAAAAAAATGTCTGCAGAGTTAACCAGAAACCATTAACAGTGATTACTTCTGAAAAATGTGCTCGCTTGGGAGAGGTGAGGTGGATAATTTCATTGTATTACCTTTCAAATCTCCCTGTTATTTAATTTCTTTTAATGGCTATGTATTCCTTCTGTAATGAAAAAAACTCAAAACCATAAAGGGTTAAATTATGTACATTACAATTTTCACAGGTATGAGAAGGAAAAGATCTAAGTCCAAGAAAATACATTTGTGGCAACACAGTATCTTAAAACTTTATAGAAATCACCTGGGTAGACACACATGATGTTTAAAAGCTGGTGCAGAAAGGCGATTTGAGCAGGCTTCTCTTTCAAAGCCACTGCTGAATTTACGTTCCAGGTGGCAGAGAAGGGCACGTTACATCACTGTGTTGGGGGGAGGAGGGGTTCAGTATCTGTGTTGTGCTTCCAGATTGTCAAGCTGCAGTAGCACAGTGTCACACTTACTTTCTAGCTTCCTTTTCTCTCTCTTTTGGTACCAAAATAATGAATTTTCCAAAAGCAAGTGCTGAGCTCCACTCACACATTGCTTTTTCAAATTTGAAAAGTAATGGAGTCACTTCCAAATATTGCTTATTTCATAAAGTGTGCAAGTCACAACCGCTAAAAATATTAAGACGTAGCTCTCAGCTTTATAAACAGCTTATTTCTTTTACAAATGTTAATGTAGAGTTATCTACATTGAAGAACTTACTTGACATTATTTTATGTTGGCACAGGTGCATGCAAACATACTACTTGACAACAAATAAATTATCTTCATACTCTCCCCACTTTCCATTGATTACCTCACTCCCAGTCTACGGCCATGAATCAAGGCTATTTATTAGTTCTAACTGATCGATTGACTCTTAGTTACTTACAGGCAACATCTTGCTAGCTGTTGCTTTTTGTCAGATATTCATAACTAGAGTTTGTAAATGGCCCTTTCAAAGGAGGGAAAGACAAAAATATATACTTTTCATAAAGGCTTAAGTTTTAAAAAGATACAATTCAACATAATTACAGCAGGCAATTACAATACGCCTATTCATGAATCTGAGGAGATTACCTATTATCACATTAACGTGGCTGCTGTCTGGACTTATAAAGCATGGCTGACTTGGAAGATTTAACATCCTTTCTTACACCAAACTAACCATGGACTATCTTTTTAAAAACAGACACAGAAATAAATGCCATTGTAATCTCACTCTTCTTTTTCTGCTTCAATCAGTTTCTACATCATTAAGATTTTCCATGTAGAGGGTATTCTTGTCACACTGGAGGCTTTTAAAGGTTTCTTTCGAGAACAGCATCATACCTGGCAACCGCTGGGAGGTGAGTTATGACTTGGAGTTTTTGTTCTCATCACTTCAGGTGTAATAGGACAAATAATAGGTCAGGTGGGATATTCTGAAATGTAATTTTTTAAGTTGCTTTAAGTACTTCTGACCCAAACCCATTAACCTTCACAAACTTCCACCAGAGAAGCTGGAAAAGAGTCTTCTGAGGCTTGGTTACACTGTGCCGGGCAAGTGCACCCAGCCTGTGTGGCCTGCCCGCGAGATTTCAGATCGTGAGCGAAATGCCCTTTGCGCATGTTCACATTTTGCAGATTGGCAAGTGAGAGAAAAACTTGCTTCAAATGGCGAGCCTATATTTGTTTCTTTGCTTAAATCTAAATTTACTTCTAATTTAATGTAACATAAGGATTCAAGGTCATTTTGTATCACTATCTTGAATTATCTTAACTTACAGCACCAAGTCAATAACTCTGGTTGAAATTTTAAAAGTAAGCATAATTATTCCAGCAAATGAGAATGTGAGATTTAAACATATGTGAATAGGATAGGTAATTTGCATATTTACTCATATCCTGTGGTAGAAATTAATATATATACTTGACAGATGTGAAAATCTCTACATTGTTACAAAATTACCTAGAAAGGTGAAATTATCCTCTTTGTACTTTCTTGTAGTTCCCTAAATAAAGACACTGAACTTCCACCCTCTTCAGATCTACCACTGTTCCTAGCCCAAGTCATTATTGGGCTACAGGTTCTGAACTAATTCACAACACTCACATCATAGATGGAGACATGGTGACCTTTGACGAGTAGCTAATAGAGAAAGATTTAATCCAAAAATGTGAAGAACGTGGATGTAAGTGTCCAATTATACATACATTTGGAAATATTACTAATTTTCTTTGATATGGCAAAGTGAACAATCATGTCAAAGTTTAAAGGGGCAATGTTTTAATTAAAACAATTTATAAATTGAAAATTCTGAATGGAAACACAATGTAGAACTCTAAATTATCCATTACGATTTTAAAAATATTAGGGTGATTCTCAGCCTTTGAAATTGAATCTGCTGCTTAACAAAAGGTTCTTTAATTAGCTAAGCAGATTTCAGTCTGTATTTTATTGGGAGAATTCCAATTTTTATGTTGGTTGAAACACTGCCTGTATCTAAAATCATTTGAAATAGCTGAGTTACTCTCAAAAATATTAATAGGTACTCTAATACTGCCTAACCACGTGTCATCTTTAATACCATTTCTGAACAATTAATGAATATTTATAAAACTGAATTGACACCAATAAACAAGGATAGAGGTCCTGTAAGTGGAACTGGGGCTTCTATAAAGTAAAGGCACTAAACAAGAACATTAGAATAAATGTTTTTAATCACAAACTACACTGACAAAATATTTTTATTTTCAAAAAAGTCAAAGAACACTTTAGATTGAACTTTCTATCTTCAGGTTAGTCTCTTACTATTTTGTATCAACATGTTGCTGCTGACAAAGGACAGTTTCTAAATAAATAATGAAGGGGATTCCGTATTCATTTTTAGTAGTACCGAATCTATCAGGAATTTCAGGCTAAGAAATCAAAAGCAGCAGAATTTGTTAAAAATAAGGACTATAAACTTGATACACTAAATTATTCATATTCACTAAGTTTCAAATAGCTTGAGGTTTTTTTTTTTTGTATAGCCTAACAAATTCCTATGATTAGACTAGCTTATTTAATTGGATAATTAAATATGTGCACTGCATTTTAGAGGGTTCTGTTTCTAAAAGAAATCATAGATGCACACTGCACATTGTAAAAATGTAAAAAAGCACCGTCAACTCCTTGCCCTGAGGCAAACCTGAACATGTCTGTCAACCGGATGAATATTTATTTCAAAAAAAGGAAGTATATTCAAATGAAGTTCTAATAGTTTAAAATAATTGAATGTTGTTTACTTTTAAAGAGTTGGGTTAAAGTGTGATTTTCTTTTTTTAGAGGGTATAACGTTTTTAAGTCAGAGGGGCATCACTATAAACAAAATTAAGGATAATGGCTCAAAGCCTAAGTGAAGATTTTCAAGGTCAATATAATGGATCAACCAAGCTTGGCTGGCGTGTCCTGCTCTTAGGAGGTAAGGGAAGATTCCACTATTGTGTTTTATTTACTGTCTCTTTTTCAGAGTTTCCACAAGTGTATTCTAAGAAACGCTAATTCTGTAAGATTTTATTTTTTAAATTGAGATGTGTTCAGGTCAAGTGTTGTTAAGAGAAGTGATGCCATCTGAATTCTCTTCAGGAGACTGATGTAGCCAAGAACATGACTTGAGAGAAATCTTCCACTAAAATCAGGAATAAAAGCAAAAACAATAAACCAAGCACACAACAACAAAAACTCTGCCCAAATGTGCCCCCATTGTTTTTTTTTGAACTATACAATTCCCCAATTTTGGTTTGGTTACAGTATCTTTTAGTGAACAGTCCAATACTATTCTAAAATAATTTTGGAAGGCTCTAGAATCAGTTTCTAGAGCTCGTTAAACTCATTTTATGTTTCATGAATGAGGCTCATTCTTCTCTGCTTTCTTGGACACTGCCCAGACTCCATGCCCTGATCGTCTTACGCCCTACACGTGGCTTAGTGAAATCCCCATTCCGACTTCCCTGCGTAAGTTCTGCAGCCCTCACATTCATCTCGCGCACATCCAACTGCGTCTGCGTAAAGTGCTACTTTGCGCAGCTGCCTCGCTTTCAAAGATTCTTATCTGTGTAGAAGCAAATTCAACTTCACAGATCTAGAATCCTAGTCATCTGCAATCCAGCCCTTCTTGGTGTCTTCACTCACCAGCCCCCGCACGGAAGCTCTGCTCCGGTAAAGCTTTGCCCTGACCTCCCCTTTGTGCTTCCTCAGCTTCTGGACCGCAGTGTTCCCTGGCACACACGGTTCCCATCTGTGTCTCCAGCACCGTCTATTTTCTTCAAGTTCTCTCAGTTCAAGGAAGCCTCCCTAGTTATTTAAGTTTGAGGTTCTCTCTCCTCCCACTTTGTCCTACTGGTCTTTACCCACTTTCCTACTTCTAGCTGTTTCTCTCGGTTATCAGTGGACCCCGCTGCCCATGGCTCTCTCTTTATTTGTATGCCTTTCTTCTACCAGATAGCTTCCTGGAGGCCAGAAACATAAGTGTGATGTTTTTGGAGAGGGATGGCATCCAGCGGAGCATCACACAGCAGGCACTTAATACACAGGTACTGCCGCTTACAGTGTTCATGTGTTCGTTCAATCACTTGCTCCTTAATCGCCATTCACTCGGTGTTTATCTCTATGTTTTTGCCAAGTCAGGAGATGAGCTCATTTTACTTAGTGGTACAGCAACTTTTCAAACTCCAGTCTTCTGCTAAACTTGCTGAAATGTATAGGCATAGTCTGCCATTGAGTAGAAGCAGAGGAGGTGGTATAAAGGAGGGAAATGTTTTTAAGGGAAGAGGGCAACCGTCTGGAAACAAGGTGTGCAGAGGTGGGTGCAGCCGCAGCTGTCGGCCATGCACAGACGGTGTGGGTCACGAGCTGTCCGATCCTCCGCTGGCAGCCACTGTTCATTAATCATCCCGCGGAGAATGAACTTCACAGCTAGTTACGCGGAGACACTGGAATTCAGGTGCAAATCTGCTGCAAACTACGCTATCATTCTATATCCACTTAATACTTTTCAAAGGATTTTATGTGCATTATTTAATCAAAATGTACATTAATGTCAATAAATCAGAAGGGCCTGGGATATGTTGTTGAGCCACTCTTCGCTTAAACAGTTATCTCTCAGCTAGGAACCAAAACTCTACCAACACCACTGTCATTTAGACAGCCCTTGTAATACCACAGGTTTCCTTGGAGCACGTTTGGAAAGGCTCACACATTTGGGGTCATTCACTCTTTTTAGCACAAGGCTATCATTTCTTTAGTCTATGAGAGCCATACCTCATTGAAGTCAGGTAATCTAAAGACTGTGTGAGTTATGAGTTTCAATGGACATTTAAAATCAGTTCTTTGGCTATGCTGTGCTTTGGAGAACAATGAATGCTCACTCTCTAAACAATACTGGCGAAAACAATCTCCACATGTGTGGAGTGTTTAAAAGTAATAATGATAATGATCTGAGAGCAGGACTGGGAGTCAGGGACCCTTAGTTTACAAACACCAGTTTACTGAAGGTGCAGTGTAGTAATAACTAAGCTCTAAAATGAGTCAAACAGAAATGGAATGCTGAACAATTAAGATTCTCTCCCCATAAGCCCATCTCTATCATTTTATTAAAGGCTACTGGGAAAACCCTTACTGAATAACTAATTCTAAATTATATTCGATGAAAACAAATTAATGTAATAATTTTCTTTCTGAAATTAATTTAAATCTCTGCGGATGCTGCAACAAATTTAGTCTTTACTATGCATACAAAAAGTTATGAAAAGCCTTATTGCACTCACCGCTTTAGGCAAAGATTCACTGTTTCTCAGTCACTGGTAATGGCTATTATTTCAATTTAGCGACCTTGCTTTAATCAATCATTTTTGCCTGTTTGGCTTAAACATTTAAAATCACCATGCCTTTTGTCAATAGAGATGGTATACTTGCTGAGATGCTAGTGGCTACAAGGTATGTTGTTTCCAAAAGGCTATCTTTCATTTCTAGAAATTCTTTCCCATGCATATTTTTCCTTCAATTTTATTCTTTTCACTGACATCAAACACAAGAAATAGAATCTTCAAGCATATTGCGAAGTTTTGATGTTACTTTTAGGTAAGGGCAAAATGAATTATTTGCCTATACTATAATAATGGAACTATTTTGTTTAAGTGACTACTTTTTGCTTTAGAAAGGTTTCAAATTTTTGTCTGTCTACAGTAAAATTGTCCTTTTCTGCCAGCTAATCAAAATAATGCAATTAGTAAAATTTAAAAATATACTCAAACCAAAGCCACTTTTACCAGAGTTTAAAAAATTCATTGACATTTTATCTAACCATTGCACGTAATATGTAAGATACTAAATAAATTGAAACACATTTAATTTACAAGTCCCAAATGCTTTTGACGGTATGAGAAAGGGAACTGTTAGAAATAAATATATTCTGAGAAGTTGACTGAAGCATCTGGGTGCTTCTTCTTGTGCTCCTCCCGACAAGTTTGCACAAAGAATGCATATGATGGCATTTTGCCTCTCAGCTTCTTGGGATCTCCTTTGTCCAGGTTTACTTATTTTTCCTCAGTTAGGCACAGAGTCGCCTAGTGCCCATCCGGCTCTCACTTGCTCTGGTGCTGTCTCTATGGAGCTCAATGTACTGCAATCTAAAACTTTTAACATTATAAGATAATTGAGGAAATAAGATTCATACATGGAAAGTTAAATAAAAATATAGGACATGGAACAGAGTGTTACATAATTGCTAAATAGTAAAGGTGATGGACTCTTTTGATACAGAGGAAGAGAAGGGCACAGTCCATTGGAAGGTCTGCCCAGGCCCCATCTGCAGTGGGGATTGGACTATGGTACTTGAGGTGTGACTAGGCCTTCAGAGGGAAGAAGAGTTGGACAGTTTCATTACAGTGTGGTTTTGAGAGAGGGGCCAGTGAGGGTGGTAAGACTTGGGTCTTTAGCATTCAGAGACTCAGGGGAAGGCTGTGGCTCAGTCATGGAAGGAGAAGAGGGTGCCTGTGATGTGACAGGTTGCGATGGCTATCTATTGTTTTGTCTGTTCAGCTTCCATTGCCCCTATCTCTCCAGTGCTCTGTCCATGTGGTTTTCTACTCTGCCTTAGAATGCAGGAATGAGTTTGTGATTGAGGGCTGGACAGTCAAGGTGCTGTTTCTTTGATCACAAAAATTGGGTGATCCATGGGCACATGGCTCAAATCAGTTCAATAGATGTCTCTCCTGAGTCTTTCTTGGTCAAGATACTTCAGGGCTGGCCTGCTGGTGTCCCTTGGAGGGAACCTGACTGAGAGCAGAGTGTACCTATTGGAAACCAGAGAATTAGGAGCGACACTGATTCCTGATGATGTCATTAAATATTTGTATTAAGCCATGCTTGAAGACCCTTGGGAAATTCTTTTCCCTCCAATATTTAAAATAGTGCTGAGGCTCAGCGCCTGTGGCTCAACGGGCTAAGGCGCCAGCCACGTACACCTGAGCTGGCGGGTTCAAATCCAGCCTGGGCTGGCCAAACAACAATGACGGCTGCAACCAAAACATGGCCGGGCGTTGTAGCGGGCGCCTGTAGTCCCAGCTACCTGGGAGGCAGAGGCAAGAAACTCGCTTGAGCCCAGGAATTGGAGGTTGCTGTGAGTTGTGATGTCACAGCACTCTATCCAGGGTGACAGCATGAGGCTGTGTCTCAAAAAAAAAAAAAAAGAAAAAAAGAAAGTGAAATGGAGATACTTCAAAAAAGTAAAAGTAGACCTACCATTTATCCAGCAATCATACTTCTGGGTATTTCCTTTAAGGAAAAAGTTCATTTTACCAAAAATATAAGTTTATGTGAGTGTTTACTACAGGAAAATTTCAAGGATATGGAACCAACTCAAGTGCCTATCAATATGTAAATGAACTAATAAAATGTGGCACATGTGTACCGTGAAGCACTACTCAGACATAAAAAAAAAAAAAGTGAACTCATACCTTTGCAACAACCTGGATGGAACTGGAGATCATTCTTCTAAGTGAAGTTTCGCAAGAATGGAAAAAGAAACATCACTTGTACTCACTATTCAATTGGAACTAATTAATTAATACCCATGTGCACATTTGGCAGTAAAACTCAACAGAAAGCAAGTGGGTGGGAGGTGACAGAATGGGAGGGTAAATTCACACCTAATGGGTATAAGGCACCCTCTGGGTGAAGGGCACCCTTATAACTTTGACTAAACTATACAAAAGCAATTTGCAAAACCAAAATATTTGTACTACCATAATATTCTGAAATAAAAAATAAAAACAAAATGAATAATGATAGTATTTGATTATAACACACCACAAAATAAATATGCCTGAGTCTTTACTAATGTAAATATATAATTGATGACTAAATAAACTGGGGAAAGATAATTCTTTCTTTACAGTAGAATTCCAATTTAAAAATGTAGATTAGGCCCGGCGCCTGTGGCTCAATGGGCTAAGGCACCAGCCACGTACACCTGAGCTGGCGGGTTCGAATCCAGCCCGGGACCACCAAACAACAATGACGGCTGCAACCAAAAAATGGCTGGGCATTGTGGCAGGTGCCTGTAGTCCCAGCTACTTGGGAAGCGGAGGCAAGAGACTCACTTGAGCCCAGGAACTAGAGGTTGCTGTAAGCTGTGATGCCACAGAACTCTATCCAGGGTGACAGCTTTAGGCTCTGCCTCAAAAAAAAAAAAAAAACAGTGTGAACGTCAAGAAAGACTGAGGAGGCTCGGCGCCTGTGGCTCAATGGGCTAAGACGCCAGCCACGTACACCTGAGCTGGCGGGTTCGAATCCAGCCCAGGCCCGTCAAACAACAATAATGACTGCAACCAAAAAAAAAAAAAAAAAAAAATGGCCAGGCACCTGTAGTCCCAGCTACTTGGGAGGCGTTGGGAGGCGGAGGCAAGAGACTCACTTGAGCCCAGGAACTAGAGGTTGCTGTAAGCTGTAATGCCACAGCACTCTATCCAGAGTGACGGCTTGAGGCTCTGTCTCAAAAAAAAAAAAAAAAAGTTTTTGTTTTAGGGTCTTTTTCATCTAGCTTTCCTCAGATATGAGGCAAGTCCAGCTCTTATTTCATATTTTTAATAATCACATAATTGTTGAACACATGCCATGTATGTTTAAGTATATAGTCATAAACACAGTTTAGAAATAATTGGGGATCAAAAGGACACCCAAAATTACTACAAAAATATTAATTCACTTTCTATTGGTCTACTTCAATAAAAGTCACAATAGAAACTACATTTACCTAAGAAAATAACAGATGATGCTATTTTAGCCCAGTATGTCCTATAGAAACCTGTCATCCTTTGGAACAGTATCATCACTTTTAGGAAACATCATGTCATTACATCATGTCCTTGAGTACCACCAGTCACTCAGATGTCAAAGCACACAGCATATGTCCATACTATCACTCAGTAACCCACATAAGGCCAGCAGTAGAATAAATGACCATTAAGTTTGTTTCAGAATCTCAGCATTGCACAAACTCCAGAAACAAAGAAAGACCTCCTCCTTGCGTAAAGTATCAACAGCTTTGGGATGGGGAAAGAATAGGAATTGGTCACTGGTATGAATCAAAGTGTTGACTATAATAAACGTCATCCATCACTGTATTCATTCTTAGGGCCCTCTCATAGCAATCAAAGTATCAATTACCATATTAGTCAAAGAAAGGTTTGATTATATTTTTTATATTACATATAAGGTCTTAACATAACTTTTAAATTAAGGCTACTGTACCAAAGAAATAAGAGCTTTACTCGCTTGAAACCAAGTTCTTAGAGGAAGAGCTTTCCCTGTTGGCAGCCAAGTGTAGGCAATCCCAAACCAAGAGGTCTGGCTGGCACCATTAGGCCCTTAGTAGCCTGAACTCCTGTGAACTCTGATAGATTTCAAGCTCCAACTTGGTGTCTCCCCAGTCATGCAATTATCTTAGGGTACCGCAATTGAAACAATCTCCTGCAGTGTTTCAGAATTTATTTTCCTGTGGGGCTAATTCCAAAATGTGAAGCTAATATGAAAGTTGTGACATTGAAAGGCTGAACCGTGAAAGGAAGAAGAGTCGCAAAGTAGGCTTCTGACTCCATGGTATTTCAGGTTACCAAGTTCAACATAATAAAACTCCTGACCCAATTTCCACACAGTTGATTTGTCCAGGCCACAACTACTTCTCCACACGGTTGCTAATTACATCATTGTGTTGTGTGGTCATTATGTCACCTAGCTGGGAGCAGTAAGGCCTACCAAGCTGTGTTCGCCAGGCACTTGCTCTTCCCTAGAAGAAAACAGCCTGCTCCCTACCTACTCGACCAAGAGTGCCCTTTTTCCCCAGGCCTCACAACTTTTCTTTCATTTACCTTGATGTAATGTCCCAAGGACCTGCCTCAGGGATGTCTGACTTAGTCCATTTCAAATCTCCAGATTCACAACAAAGTCGCACACAAAGTCATCTGTGTGTTTCATAGGAATCCCCACGAAACTTTTTCTCCTACATCTAGGAGTTTCCGAGAATCTGAGGACTTGCAGGACTCCGATGAACCGCACCTCACGCGTCTCTGCTTTTGAACCCTTACAATTCCAATACCCAGAGACTCACTTCCATCTTTCCCTATCTTTGAACCGTGGAAAGGCCACGCTCTCGCGCACGCGCTGTCTCTCACAGGCGTGCACGAACGCGCGCGCGCGCGGGTCCCGACTCGGTGCCCCCCTCGGCTCCAGGCGGACTTACTTGAGGAAGTACCTCTGGCCGGTGGCCGTGAAGGTCATCTCCCAGCCTGGGGGCAACGGCAGCTCGTCGGTCACGTCGTAGGACTGCTGGCGGAGGTGTGCGTGCTGCTGCGCGGGGCTGCTCGCGGCACCCGCGCCGGTGCCCAGCTGCAGGGACGCGGGGGACGAGTGCGAGCGGACGTGCTGGGCGCCGCCGGCCAGCCGAGGCCCCGGGTGGCCGCCCGACGAGTCGGTGCTGGACTGGCGCGAGTGCGAGCCGGAGTCCGGCTCCTTGAAAAAGGACTCGGGCAGGATCTTCTTCCGCCACGAGCTAGGCTTAGGATTCATGACAGAGTTGAAAAGGGCTTCGAGGTCCGTGTCAAGGTCCTGCGTGACGTGGATCACCTGCTGCCCGGGCGGTGGGAGCGGAGGGGGCGCCGAAGCTGGATTCATCTTCTGCAAAGGAGAAGGAGGTCAGAGCAGCCTTTTTCTTCGTTAAAGTTGGAGGGAAAGGGTGGGACGGTTGGGGTAAGAATAGAGAGAAAAGGAAAAGTTGAAATACATCTGTGTCCGCCCCGGGATCCCAGACACTCGGCAGTAAAACCGGCCCGATGGGGGAGGGGTCCCTCCTGTCCTGGAGAATTATGCAACTTTCTTCAAGTTAAGAAGTTCCCAGGAGGAGGGGAAGGAAGGGCGGCAGGGGGGTGGGGAGTAACTGCGCTCGGGACCTCGCTGAACCGCAAGACCGCAAAGGACAGGTCGTAGCTTTCCAGGGCAGGCAGGCCCCCGCCCCATTCCCAAATCAGTCTCAACCTGAGCCAACCCCACAACACCCCGACTCCGGAAGCCCGCGGAGCCCAGAGCTCCGGAGCGGTGCGGGGTGAGCGGCGCGCTCCGGAGGGCACTACCTGGCCGCGCAGCGAAGCCGAGCCTGAGCGCGCCGCGGCCGCCGGTCCACCCGAACTCGCCGTCGGGCCTGGGTCGCTCGCGTGCGTCCCGAGCTGGCAGAGCTGGCGGGGCCCGGCTGGCAAATCCCGACCTGATTTGGCGTCTGGCAGCCCAGGGACTTCGACTCTCACATCCCCCGAGCTGGCCTCAGGCACTCGCGCTCGCCAAGGAGGAGGCGTAGGAAAAGCAGACAGCGCGGCAGCGGCAGCTCCCGGACTGTCCCATAAACAAAGTTTGGAGCAAACTCCCACCCCCAGGAAAGAGGCGGGTCCGAAAGTTGAGCTGTTGAATTATGCATGACCTCCACGTCCTGAGCCGGCCTGCCCCCTCTTGCCCCTCCTCTTCCTCCTCCTCCTCCCACCCCGCTCCAGAAAACCCTGGGCGTGAAGGGTACTTTACAGGGTAAGAGGAGACGGGTGCCCCTCACCCTCTCCTCTCGGCCTCGCGGACCTCTCCCTCGGAGTCCTGGGTCTGCATTCCTTTGAGTTTACCATGGACTTGGGGCGGGATCAAAGGGAAAGTGGCCAGAGCCTGTTTAATCAAAGGATTGAGGACCGAAACCAAGGCCGGGGGTGGCGGAGAGCACGTGGGTGAGGGGCCCAGGACGAGGAAAGGCCATTCCTGGGTGCCGCGCCGTCCCCTCCAGTGGGGCGCCGAGGTGTGTTGCACCCGTAGCGCCGCAGTGACCCGCGATTCTGCCCCAGGGCGGGCCCGAGTGCGCCCCGGCGCGGGAAGACACCAAGGCCAGCCTTTCCACTGGAGGCTGCTTAAAGCTTGTGACCATATTTGGTCTGGAGAAAGAGGCTCTTGATTGCTTGGCTTTCAATTAACTGCTAGAGCGCAGACGGTACCCAGAAAGTGCATTCTGTCGCTGGAGATGCGTCTTCGCCAGCGGTGGGTGGTAAACAACTACAAACCATTCATCAAATCCTTAGTTTCCCCTTCGGGGATTACCCAGGCCAGTAGGGAGTGAGAAGAAACCGGGTCAAAGCTGGGGGCTGGAAGACAGCAATCGCGGCCCCCCTCCCCTGTTACATAGCGCGGGTAGTGGGAGGATTGGAATGTCCCTGCCGCCCTCCAGGGAACCTAGAGCCGCAATGGAACCCTAACAGGTGGCTGGGAGTAGAGAGAGTAAGCCAATGACCCGGAAAAAGCCACCCACCCTCCCACTGCCTGGATTTGGGCGAGGGGTGGAGACCCCCTGCCTCTAGCTAAGGAGAGAAGGTCAAGTCTGCAAAGACAGCTGCGGGAAGTAGGAGGAGGCCTTGCCCTTGAGGGCAGCTCAGTTCCTTCTCCCTTGTTCCCTGGGGAAGGGGGAGGGGAGGGTGGTTAGGTAAGCCGTGTTCCCGGAAACCCCTACCCCACCCCACCCCACTTGATTAAAAAAGAAGTTTATAGAATAAATTAAATGAAGCGATGTATGTAAAGGACTTCGCACAGCACTGAGCCGGCCTGGTGTTTGTTAAATAAAATTGTATTAAGTTATTCGATTTAACGTTTCTCTTTCTTTCGTTTTTTTTTTCTCTTTTTTTTGACGGAGTCTCTGTCACACTGGGTAGAGTGCCCCGTGGCATCATAGCTCACAGCAACCTCAAACTCTTGAGTTCAAGCGATCCTCTTGCCTCAGCCTCTGGAATGACTGGGACTACAGGGGCCCACCACGATGCCCGCCTTTTTTTTTTTTCTTTTTTTGCAGTTTTTGGACCCGGCTGAGTTTGAACCCGCCACCTCCGGCATATGGGGCTGGCACCCTACTCATTTGAGCCACAGGCGCCAATGCCCAGCTGTTTTTAAAGACCTGGTCTCACTCTTGATCAGGCTGGTCTGGAACTCCTGAGTTCCAGCCATCCACTGGCTTTGGCCTCCCAGAGTGATTACAGGTGTGAACTATTTTACCTGGCTGTGCTTTAACATTTTTATAAGAGTGGAATAAAGTCATAGTTAAAATCTGGAGTTGCCTTAAAGGAGAAAAGGTCAAGAAAAGAATAAGGTCACCCTATATTTTCACCTTGGGAAAGGTAGGAAAATTAGAGGGCAACCCCCTGAATGGCTACATCCATGCACAAAAGAGAGCAAAACCCACCAAAATTACTTCCCCTATTATTCCTCACAGACTAGATAAGGCAGGACTGCCTTAGACGAAGACAGGCATAGGAACCACCTTCACAGGTAAGCTGAGCATGGCTCCCTTCAGGAGCCTTGGGAATCAGGTGCTTTCTGCAGCAAGTCCTCTGCCAACAGGAGTGGCAGAGGAAGGAGAGAAGCCACTACAGGTCACTCCATAGGAAGTAGAATCATTGCAAGTGATCCTCAGAAGCCACCACAATTGTAACCCTGGGGAAATGAGCTATAAAACTAGAGGAAGTAACTAGGAACAAATGGTACTAATTCAGAAACCACAAGGCTGATTTGATGAATAAAGCCTGGAAACTTGCAGCCAGCTCAACTCTAGGAAGGTTCTCAGCCAGAATAAAGGTGACAATCAGGGTTAGAATTGGATGGGCAGTGAGATTCCGGGTTGGTATTAGATGGGCATTCCTTTCCAAGCTTCAAGAAATAAAGAGTAGGCTCGGCACCTGTGGCTCAGCGGGCTAAGGCGCCAGCCACGTACACCTGAGCTGGCAGTTAGAATCCAGCCCTGGCCAACCAAACAACAACAGCTTCAACCAAAAAATGGCCGGGCGTTGTGGTGGGCTCCTGTAGTACCAGCTACTTGGGAGGCGGAGGCAAGAGACTCGCTTGAACCCAGGAATTGGAGGTTGCTGTGAGCTGTGATGCCACAGCACTCTACCCAGGGTGACAGCTTGAGGCTCTGTCTTAAAAAAAAAAAAAAAAAAAGACAAAAAAGAAATAGAGAGTAGGGCGGCACCTGTGGCTCATCGAGTAGGGTGCCGGCCCCATATACCAAAGGTGGCGGGTTCAAACCCAACCTTGGCCGAACTGCAAAACAGAAAAATAGCCGGGCGTTGTGGTGGGCACCTGTAGTCCCAGCTACTCGTGAGGCTGAGGCAAGAGAATCTCCTCAGCCCAGGAGTTGGAGGTTGCTGTGAGCTGTGTGATGCCACAGCACTCTACAGAGGGCGATAAAGTGAGATTCTGTCTCTACAAAAAAAGAAAGAAAAGAAATAGAGAGTAAGCCAGGCTTGGTGGCTCGCACTTGTAATCCTAGCACCCTGAGAGGCTGAGGTCTCAGGAGTTGCCTGAGCTCAGGAGTTGGAGACCAGCCTGAGCAAGAGCAAGACCCTGTCTCTAAAAATAGCTGGATGGGGCGGCGCCTGTGGCTCAGTGGGTAGGGCGCTGGCCCCATATACCAAGGATGACAGGTTCAAACCCAGCCCTGGACAGCTATAACAGCAGTGGCAACTGCAACAAAAAATAGCCCAGTGTTGTGGCAGGCGCCTATAGTCCCAGCTACTCGGGAATGCTGAGTCAAGAGAACCACTTAAGCCCAAGAGTTGGAGGTTGCTGTGAGCTGTGATGCATGGCACTCTACCAAGGGCAACAAAATGAGACTGTCTCAAAAGAAATAAATAAAAATAGCCAGGTGTTTAGGGCTGGTGGGCTCAAACCTAGGGCCAGGGCCTGCTAAACAACAATAACAACAACAACAACAAAAAATGTAGCCAGGGGCGGCTCCTGTGGCTCAGCGAGTAGGGCGCCGGCCCCATATACCGAAGGTGGCAGGTTCAAGCCCGGCCTCGGCCGAACTGCAAAACAAAAAAATAGCCGGGCGCTGTGGCGGGCGCCTGTAGTCCCAGCTACTAGG
>CAUYON010035317.1:0-17622 GCA_963573935.1 Arctocebus calabarensis
AAAGGACTTGAAGAGAAACTTCTCTAAAGAAGACAGGCATACGGCCTACAGACACATGAAAAAATGCTCACCATCCTTAATCATCAGACAAATGCAAATCAAAACTACTTTGAGATATCACCTAACTCCAGTAAGATTAGCTCACATAACAAAATCCCAAAACCAGAGATGTTGGCGTGGATGGAGAGAAAAGGGAACACTTCTACACTGCTGGTGGGAATGCACACTAATACGTTCCTTTTGGAAGGATGTTTGGAGAATACTTAGAGATCTAAAAATTGACCTGCCGTTTGATCCTTTACTAGGTATATACCCAGAAGATTAAAAATCACATTATAACAAAGACATCTGTACCAGAATGTTTATTGGGCTGCAATTGGGCTATCTTTGTTATAATGTGATTTTTGATTAATAATTGCTGAGTCATGAAAGAAGCCCAAGTGCCCATCAACCCACGAATGGATTAATAAATTGTGGTACATGTATACAATGGAATATTACACAGCCTTAAAGAAAGATGGAGACTTTACCTTTTTTGTGTTTACATGGATGGAGTTGGAACATATTCTTCTTAGCAAAGTATCTCAAGAATGGAAGAAAAGGTATCCAATGTACTCAGCCCTACTATGATGCTAATTTATAGCTTTTTGAAGGCTATAACCCAAGTATAGCACAAGAATATGGGGAAAGTGGCAAGGGAGGGGAGGAGAGGGGTGAGGTTGGGGTGGAGGGAAGGTAATTGGTGGGGCCACAGCTATGGTGCATCTTAGAAGGGTACAGGTGAACTTTACTAAATGCAGAATACAAATGTCTTCATACAATAACTAAGAAAAGGCCATGAAGGCTATGTTAATCAGTTTGATGAAAATAGTTCAAATTGCATATGAAACCAGCACATTGTACTCCTTGATTGTACTAATGTATACAGCTATGATTTAATAATAATAACAATAAAAAAAGAGCTGTGTTTAAGAATTGCTCACAAAATTTCTGAAAATTGAACACTTAGCCCTCCTGAGCTGGTGTAAGTCAGCTCCCACCCACCATTGCCTACAAAGTAATGAGATCAGCTTCTCAGAGTGCCAACCTGTCTTCCTAGTATATAAGTTTGTCCTGATCCTTTTTGCATACTCTTTGGTGGAAACTTGAAAATATGAATATAGTGGAATATCCTTACAAAGGATAAACCCCCAAACTACAAAAAGTTTAATTTTTGTAGATGGACTTTTAAGAGCATCGTAGTGTACTCTTCCCTACTGGTCACCTGCCTTTTGGCGTAACTTTTGGTTCTTGTAGAATTTCTAGAGAGGTGGTAGTATCAGATTAATTAACATGTTCCAGATTGGGCAGTATTGCTACAATAATATTACCATTGTTATATTCCTGAGCTGGGCAATGTGTCCTGTAAAAGATAGAGAAGCCCTGTATTGCATTTTGAAGGACCCATTAATTCTATTGCAAAATGATAGGTCCCATGTAGTGAACGTTGCAAAAAATGGTAAGAATTAAATGGGAATTTGGGGCATGTGTTTTTGCTTGGATGCTTGGACTCTGAGCACAGATGGCAGGCTATGGATAGGGAAGTCAATCTAGTGATCGTGAATTTGCCCCACCTGAGTCAGAGAGATGCCGCCACACACCTGCCCAACCCTGAGAGCTGCTGCTTGCTGGGGCTGGGAAAGGGAGTAGACTATACCTGATGACCTGGCACTGCCCTTCAGCCACCATGCGGCACCAACCAGCAAAGCCCCCTCTCTTTGTTTTACCTGTCACTCCTTCATGGTCTATTCATTATTTTGAGTATAATTGAGAAGGAGCCTTTAGGCCATTGTTTCCCTGCTTTCAAAGAAGTGGTTTTCCATACTTCTGTCTCATTCCCTGGGAAAGACAGCCTCAGGTGCTGAAAGAGAAACCAGCCTTTTCCACAAAGAAGAAGGACTCCCCACCGCATTCACACATCGTCCTCACAAATTCACCTTTCCTTTCTTGGGAGCCTTTAAGCTTTTGGGAATTCTCATTCCATTTCCTTTCCTTAAAAAACCTATTAACTCAGTGAGAAGATTCATTTGATTGGCTCTGGCATTCAAGTTAGGTCCAGGCTGGGGTTGGTGTAAGAAGGGAGATTGGCAGCAGGTGAGGGGGCAGGATAATCACCCGTTTTCCTATGCTGGCCCTGGGCTGTTGACATCATTTGGGCAACTTCTATGAAGTCTCTGGAGCTGGGGTCACCCCACATAGGGCAGCAGGGAACCTATGAGCCAGGGTTTGCTCCCCACCACAGTGGCCTAATTAACAATTTGGGTCCTTTCCAGCTCCTTCCTGTGGCTCTCATGGGGCTGGGCTCCACTGGGCTGGGCAGACAGTCTTACTTTAAGCAGCATATTGATCCTCACATGGTCTGGGGGCTCCTCTTGGGGGAGCGCTCTCATGTTTTAAGTGCATGCAGTTACTCTCTTGACTGGCTTGTAAACAGGTTTTAATGGGGCTATTAGTGTAAAAGGACAGGAAACTTTCAAAAACAGGCTTTTAAATATTCATGAGGATGTTAAATCTGGCGCTTAATCACCAGTGTTTGCACACAGCTAACAGGGAGGGAGGACAGCTAACAGGCTGCTTCACTCTGAACAATTGACAAGGCATTAATAAACGCTCTTACAGCCTTGATTAATGGCCTAGAGAAAAGGACTGTTTTTTTTGGTTTGTTTGTTTTGTTTTGTTTTTAAACAAAAAACCCCCCTCTCCTTGGGGACTTTTGTTCTGGGGGAAATGCTCATGTGTAAAAGGGATTCAGGAGACATGGAGGTTGGACAGGTGTCACAGACCGGTCAAATTCTTTCCCTTCAGAGATAGTTACCTGGATTTCCCAACGACTGTCCATTTCTCCAGAGCACAGATTCGTCAGGGGAAATTTTCCAAAAACTTAAGCAGGAAATCTCCTAAGAATTTTCTACTTGGAAAATTCTTAACTCATCTTGGGAAGGCCTTTGAGGGAAGCCCAATGGCCTGGAGAGCTGTGATCGGTTGCCTCCTAGGTGTGTGTACTTTAAGCCTTGAGTTGAATGCCAGCAAAGATGGTTGATTGAGGCCCAGGTGCTCCTGTAAGAGGCCTTGCTCACCTTCCCCCTTCTACCTTCTTAGTATGGATTTTAATTTCTGCTGAGACATCTTTCTCTAACTTCTCTCTGTAATATTTATTATGGAATCCCTGTTGAAAAGTAAATGGAAAGACTGCTTTTAAACTAGGAAATAATCTGTACTATTACTCTCTGAAATGGATCTTGGAGATTGTCTAGGCCAATCCCTACTCCTTTCAGATGAGGACTGAGGAGGTGCAGAGAGGTGAAGCTACTTGTTCATGGTCAGATACAGAGTTGGGACTGGACCTGGGTGAGGTCTCAAGTTAGGACTAGACCTTAGAGTCCTGGTCCTCTGGGTCTTTCTACAGTATCCCCACATCAGCGTGATGCAACTTTTCCAGTGAGAACCAGAGAACACCCCACTGATGCCTGCAAAAGTACTGCAGGCCCCCAAACCTGCTCAGTCTCAAGGATGGCAAGACTGTGCTGATAGAACTCTCCTGGTTAAGCACACAGAGTCCCGGAAAACATTCCACAGTTTCTGTGTGGTGGGCAACCCCAGTCTCATTATTTGAGACCAACTCAGAAATTCACAAGTACCCACAAGTGCCAGTTGGGATTTTTAGATGACAGATTACATTTACAAGTGAAACCAAGGCCACCTCCCATGCATAAAGTCAGAAATCTATAAGAGTTCTTTTCATGGAGTTGGAAAAGAATGAGAGATCAAGGCAGAGAAGCTACTGCCTTCCATCAAACCCTTCTCAGCCCCCAGCCCTTACAGACCACATTCCGCAGGCTTCTGTCAAATCCTACCTGTGCACAAGCTACTGAATTAGGGGCTGTGGTGGGGAGGGTTGTCACAAAGATGGATAACAAGTGTCCCTGTCTCCAGGTACTCTTTCTCTAGTTAGCAATTTGACTCTAGGGCTGTGTCAGAAGATCAAATGCAGTACTAGTCTTAGTTTTTTTTACAAATATCACTTTCGTCATCTCATATCATTGCTCAAGAATCTCTGGTGGCTCCATTATATCCAGGTCCAGTTTGGATGAGCCCTCCTCTGCACAGCCAATTTTAGCTTCCCCCCAAAGCCAAAACAGCTTTCTTTTTTAATTAGTGGAACAGGGGATGCTTCACAGACAAGATGGATATGATTCTTAATCATGGATTTGTTCAGAGACTCAGTGCAACTTTTTATTTTTATGGAATGCAGAGCAAGAATGAAAAATCAGCCTCTCTTGCTAAAGAGTTTGCATTAATGACTTCCATAAGAGCCAATCTATTGATTTTTTTAAAACAAAACTCCACTTATCTCTTTCATCTCGATATATAGCTTGTAGGTGTTGTTGATAAAGCAACCAGTTCAGAAGTAGTTTCCTCTTCAAAATGAGAATGAATGTATTTTGACAGTTTTTACCAATAATTGTTGCAAATGCAAAGCACAGATGAAAGTTTAAACCACAGTCAGGTTGAATTATTTTCTCAATAGGCTGATCATCAGTTGTACGAAGCACAGGGATGAGTTCTATATGTCTTGTTAGGTTATCACACTGACAGCATATGTTGGACAATATAGCATTGACTTCACAGAACACAATTTTGGGTTTACATTGTACCTCTTACACTAGTCCAAAAAAAAAAAATAAAAAGAAAAAAGAAAAGTGATTTGAAGGGTAGCCTACGTGCACAGTTTCCCGAGGGGAGGACTTCAAAGGTGACCATAGAAGTATTTAGCAATGAGGTATATAGCATTTTTTCAAGGGCAAGTTTGCAAACTTAATCGTCCAACCTCATATGACTACTTTTCACCTGGATTCCTACAATAGCTTTACAAAATTTAGCTTGTGATTCTAATACTTTGGACTTAATCCTCACTGATAGGGCTTATGAAAATGGGATTTTCCTGAGCGTTCTCCTGAGAGATTCTGAATCATTTGTTCCGGCTCAGGAGTGTGGAATTTTAAGCACATCTTCAGTGATCTCTTCTCCTGTAGGTGGTTTCAGGGACCATTGTTTGAGCAATACTGGCCCAAAGGACGAAAAGTAGGATTGAGTAGGGACGGGCACTTATTCAATAGTGGAGTTCACTTAGGTAAGAAGCCCCTTAATGACTTACCAAAGTCCCCAAGTGTTCCCAACCAGGAAGAGAGTGCCATGATGTTACTTTCATGGGCCAGCCAGGTATTCTCCCTTTTAGATAAGTGTCATATAGGTATGAAGTATCTCCCACACCTCTGGATCCACTCAGCCTATGGCCAGTGACAAGGTCAAAGCTCTGCCAACCCCCAAAGTAAGGATCTATTCCTGGTTTTGCTGCTGAGTCGAAAGAGGGGCTGATAGTGAGTGGAGGCTTAGAGTGGCCTTAAGGGACTTCATGGAGGATGCTCCCTTCAGGTCCTTGTTCCTTTGCATGAAGAGATTTCCAGGAAGGCTCAGGAATAGATTTTGAATGGTCACACGCAATCCCAAGACTTTGTCCTTTGAACAGGAGTTGGTATGTATTAAGGCAGCCTAACAGAGGAACGTGCATTACCAACTCTTATGCTTTTGTATTAAGCATTATGTCTCATCTTTACAGTCAGATTAATGGAGATTAGTGGTTCCACTTAAGAGTTTAAACATTGTGCTGACCCAAATTGTTGGAGCCACCATAACATGGTGCTATATGTTCAAGGACTGGACCAGCTGGTAGTCCAGTGGGGAAGGGAAGCTCTACATTTTCACAAAGTGATTTCATTAATTGTTCTGTGTAAGAAAGCGGGGGTACCACTGTATGCATAATGCATAGATAGCACTCCTCGACTTGTCCATCAGGCCGGTCTGGTGATGCTCCTTTGCTAAGAGGACATTTAATAATCAACGGTCACTCACACTGGCCTATGCTTGGCTTTTGTGGGTGGAGCCCAGTCCCTGAAGTCTCAAATGGTTTCATTAATGTCTTTTATGCATTGAAAGGATAAAAATAAATCTCTCGAAAGCTCTTAGAAACCCACCACCATGAATTTAGGAGGGAAAAGGAGAACGGCTGTTAATTAATAAAACTTAAACCATCTCTGCAGGAGCATACAGTTGTTATCCAGAGAACACAGGAATGAAGTCTAGCCTTCCTGTCTGTTCTCAGTTACTTTTCATTCCTCGGGCAGATTGTGGGACTCTGTGCCTACTGTAAAGTTAAAGAGGAAATCACATATGAATTTTACTTTAAAGAGAAATGTCTGCTTTTCTTAGCAAGTGCACTCAGGAATGGTAAAATATCTTTTTACCTATTCTCAAGGGGTAGGAAATTGATTAGAAATAGACAAAGCCTGTTTGGAACCAAATTTGGTGAATAGGATGTGTGATCTTGGTGGAGAAAAGTATGCTGGAGCAAAGCTAAGGTAACATGACTGTTTCCTTGTGTAGCCAGCCAAAGCCTGAGGTTATCAAGAAAGGAATTCCAAAAATGCTTGGTGGTATTGTCAGCCTCAACAGACCAGGAATAGGATGAGGCAAGGGAAGTCGGGCTATGGTGGAGTGAGGGGTGTGTTTAATTTAGAAAGACTCTGACTATCCTCTCTTCCCTAAATCCAGTTGTGAATCACTGCTGTAAATTGTCAAAGGGACATCTGGAAAATGAACACTCATTTCATATTGAGAAATATTTGTTTTAGGAAATTTTTTCTTTATCTTATAACCATCAATGTATATATGTGACATGGGTGGGTTTTTAAAAAAAGATATTTTTCTAGGAGTATTTATAAATATCTTCATAGGTTCATCTTTCAAAAAATTCCCTAAAAATGTGCATGCAAAGTAAACTGCTGTTTTAACTACAAAACAAAAGTAATTGACTAATTTTACTACACATGCTGTAACATCAATAGCATTGTGGAGCAAGGCAGGTACTGTGAACTCAAATAAAATCTTAAGGCTCCTCCCTCAGTGACTGACTGACTGAACTCTCTCTTGGCCAAGAGTATCCCTAAAACTGAGTTGCTTACTGTGAGAAAGGAGATCAGACAAGCCTCATCATGCCCTCTCCCTTCTTAGAAATGTGAGTTGAGAGAAAATAAACCATCCTGTGTAAAATAATTTAAGGAGGTTTATTCTGAGCTAAATTTGAGGACCATGACCCAGAGCCACACCCAAGAAGCCTTGAGTACAGGGACTTGAGGCAGTGGGGTTACAGTTTGGTTTTATACATTGTAGGATGACAATGGGATTATAAGTGACGTCATAAATCAATACGTGGAAAACATACATTGGTTTGGCCCCAAAGGAAGGGGCATCTGGAAGCTCAAACTTACAGTTTATAGGTGGGTTTAAAGATTCTTTAGCTGACAGTTGGCTGCAAGAGTTAGATTCTGTCTAAAGGACCAGAAGTCAATGAAAAGAAATGCTCAAGATAAAGGGTCTGCTAATTAGAGACAAAGTATCAGACAGATTCAAGTGGTTTGTTGTAGGTCTTGTATAGCCTTAGGTCTGGTAATGAGTCATAGAGGACATCTCTATTAAGGGAAGGGAGCATGATGAGGCTTGTCTGATCTCCTTTCTCATGGCTAGCAACTCAGTTTTAGGGATACTCTTGACATAGAGAGGGTCTAGTCCAGTGGTTCTCAACCTTCCTAATGCTGCAGCCCTTTAATACAGTTCTTGTGGGTAGTCACGACCAACAGGTTGAGAACCACTGGCCTAGTCAGTTGCTAAGGGGGGAGACTTAAGATTTTATTTTAGTTTATAGTAATGTTATTACTTTCTCATACTATTGGTGAAAAAATCTAAAATTCAGAGATTTTGGCAAAGGCTATGTGACCAGTAAGTGGCAGAGTCAAGATTTTAACTTACAGTTGTATAAAATTCACACTAATGACAGTAAGATTCCTATCTTCCGTGCCATTTCCTGCCAATTGGGGAGGAGGGAGGCAGGACTTCCTGCAAGTGGGACACTCTGGGTGAGGCCTCGACCTTTCCTGCTTCTTCCAGACTGGTATTGGGTTTGGTGGTCAGCCCTCTGAGGCTTTAGAATTCTCACTAATGGAGTGTTATAAATGTTGGGCCAGAGAAGAATGCCTCACCTACACCCAAAGGCCTGGAATTCTTACATGGAGGTAGGAGACTACTTCTATTAGGTACACTTGTTTAAAATATCTTTGTTGAGAAATATTAGGGTAGCAGTTAAGTTCCCTGTTACACATGCCTTCTCCTCTCTACCATTGTCTGTGTGCTTCTGATAAGCTGACCTCCTTGCTGTTCTCCTCACCTGTTACCCTATCCCAAAGCTGAATCTGTCCTCTGAAGTTACTAATACATAACTGGACTTACATTCCAGAGTCCCCTTTACTCTATCTGCTTCTTTAACTGAGTAAATGAGCTACTTTCTCAGGGACTTCAGAGTTTCTGTCATTGCAGATCTTATAAGGCCTTGCTACTAAATGTGTAATCAGTGGTCAACCAGCATCATCATCATCGTTGTCAGTAGCAGCAGCATCCCCTGGGAGCTTGTAAGAAGGAAGAATCTCAGGCTCTATCTATTCCAGACCACCAGAGTGAGAATCTGGATTTTAACAATGTTCCCAGGTGACTTTTAGAATTCGAGAAGAAAATTTCTAGTGAGCCCACAGAATTCTTGTGTGTTGGTTGACATCAGACTTTTTGTACAGGTGACATCCTTTGGGATCTTGTGGTTGAGATGGAGCATGGAGGACAGAGATAGTTTGGCTTGGAAGATATAAAATTCTGCCCCCCCTTTCCCCCCCTCTTAGAGTCAAAATCACCCAAATGAACTCTTTGATATGGTCTGATATGAGCCAGGCAAGAGAAAAGAAAGATAAAATGACTTAAAAAAATAACCATGCATTCTTAACAGGGAAGAGACCCTGATATCCTCTTTCTACTCTTTGTGCAGAAGTCACTTCCACAGCATCTCTGACACACAGTGACCCGCTCTTGTACAAAATACGTTCAGTGGCAGAAGAGAGTTCACTGTTTCCTGGGCAGTGGTTTTCATTTTTTATTTCCTACAAACATGTTTCAAGCGGTTCCTGCATATCAGGCTGTTTAAGACATGGAGGCACAAAGATGAATATGTCTGTTCCTGTCCTCAGGCGACTAACACTTTATAACTCTCATTTCACACAAAGTATCCTATCCTTTCTAAGTCTTCTCCAGGCCAATGAAATTTATAGTGGTGTATCTATAGAAAGTGCAGAGGTCTTAGAATTAGGGTTGGGTATAGCTGTGTAATCTTGAATTTTTCTGAGCCCCAGTTACTTAGTCTTTATTAGAATCATTCTGTTGGCAGCAAGAACTTAACCTGGGCTAGATTTAGCCAAAAGGTAGATTTATTGAACCGTGGGAACTAAGAAAAGCTAGAACAAGCTACAGTGAAGCAGCTGGGCTTAAGTTCCCATTGACACAGGGACTAGGAAGCCATGAGGTTCTCTCTGCCTCCTCCAGCTTGTCCCTGACTGTCAACTTTAATCTATCTCTGCAGAAGTAATTTTATCAGAATGGGAAATATGGCTATACCTCACAACTCTTGGCTACTGGAGATAGCCCAAGTTCTTTTCCTGGTCCCAAATCCAAGCATTTCAAGGAAGATATGCATTGGCTCACTGTGAGTCAGGTGCTCACATTTGGATCAAATGTCTGTTGTAAAAGACATGACAGAGCCAAGTGTTCTATGGGGCAGGATTACATGCTGGGCCAGCAGTCTCAAAGATGTCTGCTACATGAATTTCACGAGGTTACTCATGATTTAATGAGATTATATTTGTTGTGGGTTGAATTGTGTCTTTGTAAAGCATAAATTCACACCCTAATCCCTGGTGCCCGTGAATGTGGCCTTTTTTGGAAATGGGATCTTGGCAGATATAATCAGGTGAAGAAGAGGTCATGCTGGATTACTGTGGGCCCTAATACAATAACTAATGTCCTTAAAGGAAGAGGAAAGCTGGACACAGAGACAAGACACACTCAGGAGGAACATGTGATGATGGAAGCAGAGACTGGAGTGACACATTTTCAAGTGAAGGGACCCAAAGGTTGCTGCCCCATGAAGGTAGGAGAAGGGTATGGAACATATTCTTTCTGAGTTTCCAGAAGAAACCAAACACTCTGACACCTTGATAATGTACTTCTGACCTCCAGAACTATGAGAGAATAAAATTCTATCATTCTGAGCCACCCAGTTTGTGCTATATTGTTAAGGCAGACCTAAGAAACTGATACATCACATTCTGTCTCCCACAAAGGACTAGGAAACAAACATAATTCAGCCAAGTTCTTTGCCACTTTGTACCAAGGATGGCCTGTCCTCCAGTTTCCAAAAAAATATTTTTCATTTCCTTTTTTCTTTTCTTTCTTTCTTTCTTTTTCTTTTTTTTGAGACAGAGTCTTACTTTGTTGTACTCAGTAGAGTGGCGTGGCATCATTGCTCACAGAAACCTCAAACTGTTGGGCTTAAACAATTCTCTTGCATCAGCCTCCCAAGTAGCTGGAACTATAGGAGGCTACCACACTCCCGGCTGTTTTTATTTCTTTAGAGATGGGGTCTCACTCCTGCTCAGGCTGATCTCCAAACTATAAGCTCTGGCAATCCACTGGCCTCCGCCACCGAGAGTGCAATATTTTTCATTTCTAACACCAAATCACAATGGCTTTTACTGCCAAAATTTCTATGAACATTATGATCACAACCCTTGAAGTAATCTCTAAGAAGTTTGAGGCTTTCTATTCAGTTCTTTTCTTCCTCTAAGCCCTCATCAGTTGCCCTGTACGGTCCTTTTGTGGCAATATAGGCTTTTCCTAGCTTGCTCCTCCTAACTCTTGCAGCCTCTGCCCACTACCCAGTTCCAAATCAGCTTCCACATTTTTAGGTATTTGTTATAGCAACACCTCACTCCTGCTACCAATTTCCATCTTAGTCTATTTGTGCTGCTATAACAAAATACCTTAGAGTAGGTAATTTATAAGCAATAGACATTTCTTTCTCACAGTTCTGGAGGCTGGGAAATTTAAGATCAAGGCACCATCAGATTCAATGTTTGGTGAGGGCTTCTCTCTGCCCCCAACATGCACCTTTTTGCTATGTCCCCAAGAAGGGACAAATACTGTGTTCTCACTTGGTGGAAAACAGAAGGCTGAAAGGAACTAGGCTGAAAGGGACTAGGGTTCAACCTATCTTATAAGAGCACTAATTTATTCACAAGGGTAAAATTCTTTGGATGTCCAAAATGAGGGCAGTCAACTGCAGTCCAAAAATGTTACATGGAAAATTCCAGAAATAAACAATTTATAAGTGTTAAAATGTGTGTTGTCTCACTCTGTCCTGCCCAACATACGAATCACTCTTTTGTCCAGCATATATACCCTGTATGTGCTCACCACCTATTAGTCATTTAATAGCCATCTTAGTTACCAGATTGAAAAAACATAGTATACATAGGGTTCAGTACCGAATTTTCAGGAATCCAAAGAGGGGCTTGAACATTTGCCCTACAGATAAGGAAGACTATTGTACGTTCTGCCTGTGAGCCACAGGCTAATTCAAAGGGTGAAATCATAGTCAGCTCCTGCCTCTCAATGTTAGGTTGTGAGTGAAATGGTAATTTGCCAGCACTTACCTCGCATTGGTTAGTAATCATTTTCTATAGGTCTGGCCTAAGCATAAACACACCCAAGAATCCTAAAACAAAATTGAACAAAACAAAACAAAACAAAGCCCCAAACAACCCGAAAAGGCATCTTTGAAAACCATGTACATGGGTTGGATATCTAAATGAGAAGTCTGCCCCACCAACTAAATGCCAGGTTTAATTCCAACTCTCTTCTACTTTCTTCTGGATTTGGGCTTGAAGAATGACTGTCTTGGTCTAAGGCATGGATTGATTTTTCTATTTGAGCTACTCCTGCATTTCTCAGGAGCCTTCAAGGAGAAGAGTAAAAGTATGTGTGGAAGAAGACCTGCATTTTCTCTTCACTTGACTGTTTACTGACTGTGAGCCACCTGGAGAGCCCCTGATTAGAATCTCTTTTCCTCTAAGTACAGGAACATAGATCTGAAGAATTCCTCCAACACAAATGGGTGAATGAAAGGAACATTATCAGAACACTGAAGATGTGAGAATGCAATTTCAATCTAGCCATTGTAGTGGAAGTCATTCATTTAAGCCAGTGGTCCTCAAACCTCCCAATGCCGCAGCCCTTTACTACAGTTCCTGTGGGTTGTGACCCATAGGTTGAGAACTGCTGATTTAAGCCATTTCCTACAGAGTTGTAAGAAAAATAAACTAGACTGGTGTTTAAATAGAATAAAAATTTATTCAAGACTCATAAAATTTGGCGGAAGGTTGGAGAACTGGCTGAGAAAATAGACAGGAATAAAGGGAAGGTAGGTAGGCAGAATTCCAGCCAGAGTCCTGTGATCTGAGCAAGTTGGGGGAAAAGTATGGGGAAGGGGTCTACTGTTGGGGGCATTGAATGTTCCCCTCAACACTTTACACTGATGACTTTAGACTCTGAGGGCCACCATGGAGAAACATATTCTTGGGCCACCATGGAGAAATATATTCTCCCTGTCCTCACTTCTTAGATCCTGTGCTCTTGCCAAAAGTCTAGGGCCAAAGCTTCCCCGTGTCTTAGCCTGGGTGATTGATCTGTGCAAGCAAAACTGAAAAGCATCTGGTGTCCCAGCTTCTATTGTTGATGGCAGTTCTACCCCACTGGTGCAAGATCCTCTAAACACTGGAGGGAGTTTGATGCTGAGTAGCCACAACATAGATAATTTATCTTGTTCAAACAGGATATGAGCACCCTGAAGATGTAAGAACTGGCCACCCACATCACTGGGATTTATAGTTCCTATATGCTTTCACTTGCACTGTCTTACTCAATTATGATAAAAATCTTTGAAAAAGTCAGGATTGGTGTTATCACAAATTTATAAGTAAAGCCAAGGCTTAGAATAGGTGAGTCACACTGCTCTGAAATGGAAATTCTGGGACACTATAGAGGTTTACTTTTTCAGCAGTCCTAGTATGGCCACTGGCCAGCAGCATGTTTTTAGAGCAATTCCTTTTCCTCCTAGAACCTCCATTTTCTCATATGTAAAGTGAAGGTGGATCGTTTTTTGATTCATTTTGTGATTCTGTGAAACCTAGGTTATGCCAACATGCCCAGGACTTCTCCATATACATTGGAGTGGCCTTAGGGAACATGTGGGTGGGGCTTCATTGTCTGTCTTACCAAGGGCACAAAGTCAGGTTGAAAATGAGCTCCACTGCCCAGACCATGGTGGCATCCAACAGGACCATGCATATTTACCTGGGCAATTGCACCCATTGTCCTGCAGGGAAATATGTG
The DNA here is from genome assembly GCA_963573935.1 of Arctocebus calabarensis. NCBI lineage: Eukaryota > Metazoa > Chordata > Mammalia > Primates > Lorisidae > Arctocebus > Arctocebus calabarensis. Next base: position 13,420 of record CAUYON010035317.1, read on the forward strand.
CTCCACCCACTCTCCATATGTGCAGAGCTCATCTTCTTTTTCAGGGTCTCAATTCATCCTTCACTTTCCTATTGGCACTCCTCACCAATGTGTGAAGAGCCTGCTTAAGTCCATGTCATTTCTCTTAGTTTAAAAGAAAAAGAAAGACTGAGAAAAGTTGAATAAAACAATGGTCCCACCACTAGAATTAAGAAGTGTTAATATTTGCTAATCTTTGTTATTTCTTCCATCCTTTCCCCTCAATTCTTCCCTCACTCCCTCTCCAGAGGCAAACGTTGAATTTGGCACATGTCCTTCAAGATCATGGTTTCATGCTTTTATTGTATACATGTAAATAATATGTGGTATGATTTTGTGTGCCTCTGAACAAATCAATGAAAAGTGTTTTCCTACTATTTGTATCATTCGTTATTAATACATTTGGACTTATTTCTATTATCTGAATGCCCTCTGGCATCTGTTGTTGCTCTTAGTCTAATTATCATTTCCTTTTCAGTAATTTTTGTTTTCTGATAGTTATTAAGATTTTCTCTTTATCCTTGATGTTTTGTGGATTCACTACAAAGTATACAGTGAATGGATTTGTTTTTGTTTATTCCACTTAATATTTACTTAATCTGAAGGATAATATCTTTCTTCAATTAGGAGAATGCTGTAAACCATTATTCCTTTGAATATTTTTCTCTTTGTCGTCAATTGTTATCTGTGTTTGAAATTCCTCTCTTTTCACATTAAAATTCTTTTCCTTTATTGTCTTGTGTTGGATGAATACCTTAGTGTAATTTTCTAGGTTACGAATTCTTAATTTGGTGATGTCCCATCTACACTATTCTCAAATATTGGGTTAATTTCAGAAACTGTTTTTTCTTCTCCAGCACTTGCTTCTTAATGTTTTTTGTTTCATATTCTAATTTTTGACAGCTTTATTGAGATATAACTCATATACCATATAATTCACAAATTTACAATGTATAATTCCATGGATTTTAGTATAATATATGATTGACTTTAAACATTGTGGTAAAATACATATAGCATAAAAATATTTATTGTAACTATCTTTAAGTTTATGAATCAGTGGTATTAGTTATATTTGCAATATTGTACAACCATCATCACTATCTATTTCCAAAACTTTTTCATTCCTTCAAACAGAAACTCTCTGCCCTTGAACAATAACTCCTTGTTCTCCTTTACCCCCAGTCCCTGAAAACCTCTAATCTATTTTCTGTCTCTACAAACGTTCCTATTCTAGATATTTCATATAAGTGGAGTCACACGATATTTATTCTTTTGCGTCTGGTTTATCACTTAGCATAATGTTTTTAAGGCTCATGCATATTGTAGTATGTATCAGCACTTCATTCCTTTTATGGCTGAATGATATTCCATTGTATACATGTCTTACATTTTGCTTATCTACTTGTCAGTTGATGGACATGTGTTATGTCCACCTTTTGGTTATTGTGCATAATATTGCAATGGACAATGGTGTACAAATATGCTCTGGTCTATGCTTTTAATTACTTAAGGCATATACTTAGTGATGGAATTACTGGATCATATGGTAATTCTGTTTAGCTTTTTGAGGACCCGTCAGATTGCTTTCCACAGTAGTTGCACCATTTTACAATCCTATCAGCAATGCTTAAAGGTTCTAATTTCTCCACATCTTTGTCAACACTTGTTAATTCTCATGTTTTAAATAAAAATTACAGCTATCTTAGGAAATGTGAATTGGTATCTCATTGTGGTTTTGATTTGTGTTGTGGATTAAGTATTCTAGGGAAGTAATTAAGTGAGACCATAAGTGTGGGGCCCTGATCCTGTAGGATTAGTGTCCTTATGAGCAGGTATACTACACAGCTCAGTTTTTCACTTTCCATGTGTTCAAAGAGGAAAGGCCATGTGAAGACACAGCAAAGAAGAAAGGCCATGTGAAAACTCTGCAAGCCCTCACCAGAACCCAACCATGCTGGCACCCTGATTTCAGACTTCCACTTTCCAGAACTGTGAGAAGATAAATTTCTATTATTGAAGCCACCCATTCTATAGCATTTTATTATGTTATGGAGAATAATACAATTTGCATTTTCCTAATGGCTAATGATGTGGAACACTTCATGTGCTGTTGGCCATCTGTATATCTTCTCTGGAGGAAAGTCTGTTCAAGTCCTTTGACCATTTAGAAATTAGGTTTTTGGTCTTTTTGTTGTTGAGTTGAAGGAGCAATTGTTTTCACTTCACAATTTCTTGTCCTTTTATTATAGATGTTATTTATTTCCTCTCCTCTAAATCTAATCAATCACCAATTTCACTTTCTATTTATCATTTGAGTGCATCCTAGATCCTACTTTGAAAAAAAATTTTTTTTAAATTTCAGAATACTAGGAGTACATGTTTTGTTTACATATTCTTTTTGTACAGATTGAGTCAAAGTTGTAAATGTGCCCTCACCCTGAAAGTATGCACTGTACCCAATAGTTGTGAATTCACCCATTCCCTCTTCTCTCTTCCCCCAGCTTGATTGAATATGATTGACTAGTTCCAATTTGGTATCAAGTACATGTGTTTGTTTCTCCATTCTTGTAATGTTTCACTTAGAAGAATGATTTCCAGTTCCATCCATGTTGTCACAAAAGATACTACTAGATCAGCAATATTTTGTTTAATGGCTGAGTAGTACTCTATGTTGTGCACATGCCACCTTTTAAAGTCTAATCATGTACTGGTGGGCACTTGGGTTCTTTCTGTATCTTTGCAATTGTAAATTGTGTTGCTATAAACATTCGAGTGCAGGTGTTCTTCTTATAAAATGACCTTTTTCCCTTTGGGTATATACCCAGCAGAGGGATTGCTAGATCAGATGGTAGGTCTACTTTAAGTTCTTTGAGGCATCCCCATAATATTTTTCAATAGATGTTGCACTAGTTTGCAGTCCCATCAATAGTGTATTAAGAGTTCCTTTCTCTTCACATCTACATGAGCATCTGTTGTTTTAGGACTTTTTAATATAAGCCATTCTTTTAGATGATATCTCATTGTGGTTTTGATTTGCATTTCATTCATGATTAGAGGTATTTAGCATTTTTCATGAGTTTATTGCCAGAAGTATGTCTTTATTTGAAAAGTTTCTGTTCATGTCTTTTGCCCACTTTTTAACAGGGTTGTTTCATTGTTACTTGCCGCTGATTTGCTTGAGTTCTTTATAAATTCTGGTTATCAATCCTTTATCCAATGTATAGCATGTGAATACTTTCTCCCATTCTGTGGGTTGTCTATTTTCTCTTTTGATTGTGTCCTTGGCTGTGCAGAAACTTTTTACTTAGGTCTGGTACCATTTATTTTTGTTGTTGCTGTGATTGCTCTTGGGGTCTTCTTAATGAATTATTTGCCTATGCTGATATCTATGAAGTTTTTCCAACATTTTCTACTAGGATTCTTATAGTTTCTAGTCTTTTTTAAAAAATAATTTTATTAAATCATAATTGTGTACATTGGTGCAATCATAGGGCAGAATGTGCTTCATATACAATCAGAAATATTTTGATCATATGTTAGAGATACCCTTCATGGCATTTTCTTGATCACTATATAAAGACATTGATACTCTACCTTTAATAAGTTTCACCAGTACCCTGTTAAGATGCACCATAGGTGTGATCCCACTAATTGCCCTCCCTCCACCCCTCCTCCCCTCCCCTCCCTTTCCCTTTTCCCTGTATTCTTATGCTATAATTGGGTTTTAGCCGTCATATGAAAGCTATAAATTAGCTTCATATTGGGCTGAGTACATTGGATACTTTTTCTTCCATTCCTGAGATACTTTGCCAAGAAGAATATGTTCCAGCTCCATCCATGTAAACACAAAAGAGGTAAAGTCTCCATATTTTTTTAAGGCTGCATAGTATTCCATGGTATACATGTACCACAATTTATTAATCCATTCGTGGGTCGATGGGCATTTGGGCTTCTTCCATGACTTAGCAATTATGAATTGGGCTGCAATAAACATGCTGGTACAAATATCTTTATTATGATGTGAATTTTGGTCTTCAGGATATATACTCAATAAAGGAATTATAGGATCGAATGGCAGATCTATTTTTAGATCTCTAAGTATTCTCCAAATATCTTTCCAAAAGGAATGTACTAGTTTGCATTCCCACCAACAGTGTAGAAGTGTTCCTCTTTCTCCACATC
>CAUYON010035318.1:0-31598 GCA_963573935.1 Arctocebus calabarensis
AATTAGCCGGGCGCTGTGGCGTGCGCCTGTAGTCCCAGCTACTCGGGAGGCTGAGGCAGGAGAATCGCTTGAGCCCAAGAGCTGGAGGTTGCTGTGAGCTGTGACTCCACAGCACTCCCCCGAGTGCGATAGAGTGAGACTCTGTCTCCACAAAAAAAAAAAACCCAAAAAACCCTACCCTTTAAAAAAAAAAAAAAAATTGAGAAGTCCTAAATTATTCAAGTTGGGGTAGAGATGAAATGAGGGGTTGAAGGGAGAGGGAGGAGACTTCTGTCTTTCTTTTTTTTTTTATTGAATCAAAACTATGTACATTAATGCATTTATGGGGTACAATGTGCTGATTTTATATACCATTTGAAGTGCTTACATCAAACTGGTTAACATAGCCTTCACCTCACTTACTTCATTGTTGTGTTAAGACATTTATACTTTACTCTTACTAGATTTGACGTGTACCCTTGCAATATGCACACATAGCTCTGGTGTACGTGGCTGGCTCTTTAGCTGCTTAAGCTATAGGCACCAAGCCAAAGTTTTTTTTTAGTTTTTTCTCATTATGTTACCCTGGCTGGTCTCAAACTCCTGGGTTCAAGCAATCTTCCTACCTCCGTCTCTTGAGTAGCTGGGATGGGCGTGTGCCACTGCCACTAAGCCTAGCTCATAGTAAGATTTTTATAAAACACTTATGCAACATGGTGCCTGTGGCTCAGTGAGTAGGGCACTGGCTCCATACACCCAGGGTGGCAGGTTCGAACCCAGCCCCAGCTAAACTGCAACAAAAAAATAGCTGGGCGTTGTGGCGGGCGCCTGTAGTCCCAGCTACTCGGGAGGCTGAGGCAAAAGAATTGCCTAAGCCCAAGGGCTGGAGGTTGCGGTGAGCTGTGACGCCAGGGCACTCTACCGACGGTGACAAAGTGAGCTCTATCTCTAAAAAAAAAAAAGTACTTATCTATTTAAAAAATACAGATTGTGGCTCAGCGCCTGTGGCTCAACAGGCTAAGGCGCCAGTCATGTACACCTGAGCTGGCGGGTCGAATCCAGCCCCCAGGCCTGCCAAACAACAATGACAGCTGCAACCAAAAAATGGCCAGGCGTTGTGGTGGGTACCTGTCATCCCAGCTACTTGGGAGGTGGAGGCAAGAGACTCGCTTGAGCCCAGGAATTGGAGGTTGCTGTGAGCTGTGATGCCACAGCACTTTACCCAGGTGACAGCTTGAGGTTCTGTCTCAAAAAAAAAAAAAAAATACAGATTGTATTCCATTTTCTTTATTTTATTAGTAACATGCATTTGGGCATATATATTTCAAACGTCTGAATTGCATGTACAACTGGAATCTTTTAAATTTTAAATGTTGAGTTTTACATTTCTGATCTATGTCCTTTTGTTAATGTTTGGCTATTGTTTCAATATATGCAATTCTAATTCTGCCTTATGTGTCTCAGCCATCCCTCCCTGCTTTGAAAGTAGCAAATCTGATAGCCATGCCTTCTAAGTCTTTGTGCAAGTCATGGGTAAAAAATGTGGACCCTAGCAGGATCAAGAGCAGACTGCTGTGGTGCTCCCTTACAGGCTCATTCATTTATTCAGCCAGCAAACACAGGAGCTAGTTCTAACTCTGTGTCTGCTCTCTACTGGCTTTGCCATCTTTGGTTGGTTATTAAAAGCCCAGACTATTGGTTCTTTTTCTTTTTTCTTTTTTTTTTTTTTGTGACAGAGCCTCAAGCTCTCGCCCTGGGTAGAGTGCCCTGGCATCACAACTAATAGCAACCTCCAACTCCTGGGCTTAAGCGAGTCTCTTGCCTCAGCCTCCCAAGTAGCTGGGACTACAGGCGCCCAGCCTGGCTATTTTTTCATTGTAGTTGTCATTGTTGTTTGGTCGGCCTGGGCTGAACTCGAACCCTCCAGCTCTGGCGTATGTGGCTGGCACCTTAGCTGCTTGAGCTACAGACACTGAGCCAGGTTCTTTATCTGTAATTGAGGAAATTGGAGTAGTCTTAGTGTACTCCGGGGCACTTTAAAGAAATGCGTGTTCTTGGGCCTCTCTTTACCACGGGTCCTGATTCAGGGCACCCAGGCGTCAGTATTTTTAAAAAGCTCTCCAAGTAGAGAGCAAGGAGCTTTCTGGGTACCCAGAATCTCTAACAAGCACGATCTGCGTCCAGAGGCTTCCCGGCAGCCTGGGATGCATCTTCCAGGGCCTCTTGTCCTGCAGCCGAAGGCCTGCTGGCTGCAGTCTATGACAGAGGAGAGGGCCTCACTGGCAGGCGCTCAGTGTGCGGTGCAGGGCTGTAGGCCACACTCAATGTCCTCTCCAAATCCCTAGGAAAGGAGTTGGGATGCCGCCTGTCAGCTGCTTGCTCTCCCACCCATCTCCTCTGGACAAAAGAATCATCTTTGACTTCTCCTTCTCTGTTTCTTAGCTCGCTGCTTGAGAAAAGTAGCCAAAAGCCAGGGTAGCATTTCAGGCAGCCCAATTCCTCTTTTGCCCTCTGTTTCTTTCCTTCCTTAACTCTGGAGGTGACAGCACTTCTTGCCTCTCTTTCCCCGTGGAGAAGCCCACAGGCCGAGGGCTGCTCCACTTCGGAGCCATGGCAGCTCCCAGGAACATTGCTAGCCAACATGAATGCACACAGACTCTCGGACACAGCAGCATTGGGAATCAAAAACCTACTTGCCCAGTGTGGCTGATTTGAGGCATGGCTGGGTTCTCCCTGGGAGTAGGGATGTTGTGTGAGCATCCCTTGCCTGCTTCTGGGGTAGGAGTATGCCCAGGATTTGTGCGACCCCGGCTCATCCCTTTCTCTCTGCAGTTGAGCTGGTACGGGAGTGTCTCTGCAGTGGGCTTGTTAATTGGCGTTTCAGCTGGCTGATTGACTTTAATGCCGGCGAACATTTATTTACCCCAGCAGCCGCCTCTCAGAAAGCCGTTAATTGCAGGCACGAGAGAGACAATAATTATGGGATAATGGGTGGCTTTTGTGAGTCCTCCTCATTGCACTGTGTCAGCAAACACAGTGGGTTTGTTTTCTAACATTCAGCTACCCTGCTGGGGAGATGCCACAGCCCCTCCTGCTCACTCCATCCTTGTCATCCAGCCCACCCTTCTCTCCCCGTCCGCCCCCCACCCCGGGCCTGGGATTCTACTCAAATTCCCTGAGTACAAGAGAGCATGTTCCAGTCTTCCAAAATACTATCTTCTTCCAATCCCCATGCAGTCATGACTCCATTTTTAGAATTTGTGGGATTGAAGTGGTACGTGATACTTAATCAACTTTGCCTAAAAAGGGGTAAGTATACATTCAACTGTATGCCTATTTCATGTGTCCTGATCATTCTTCATGTTTTTACATAATTGTAATTAGCGTGTAGCTATTGGTCTATGTCATGCATTTCTTTTTTGTCTAATGTTATTTTATGCAAGCACTCCCAGGTATGACAATTGTCTGTAAATTTGTCATTTCAAGTAGTTATAAGTAATTCTGTCACGTTACTCCATTGCTATATTGCTTTTCTCTCATAACTAAGAATTTGGGTTGTTTCCAATTTGTTGCTATTATGAATAGCTCTGCTATAAACGTCTTTATATGTACTGATTTTTCCCCTTGTTATTTCCCTGGGGGTAAATTGAATTATGAGTTTTATTGATCTGGCGTCATGTTGGGAAGAGCTGAGGGGAGCTAGAGGATAGTGGGAGAGTTTAACTGAGTCCTTCCTTTCCCTCTCTTGACACATAATTCGTTCTCTTTTCACCTCTTCACTCTTCCATTTTCAGTGTGATCCTTACCCCAAATTCCTTAGTAACAACCCAGGTTAGTGAAGTAGAGACCTGGCATTCTGGTTATCTGAGACTGCATAGGAGATCACCCCAAATCTAGTGGCCTTAATAAGGATTTATTATTACATCTCGGGGTACTCTGGGGTAACTGGGCCCTAATGGGCCCTTGCTTGGGTTGTCTCCTGTCACTGCACTCCTCTGAAGGCTGGACCAGCTGGACAGCCAAAGTGACTCCTCACATGGCTGGAAGGTGATGCTGGCTGTCTTCTGGGAGCTCAGTGGGGTTTGTCACCCAGAGTATCCACATGTGGCCTCTCCAAGTGGCTTGGGTGGCCCTCAGTAAGGCAGTTGGTTCACAAGAAAGAATGTCTTTCTCATGAGGGAGCATTCCGAGAGACCCAAGTGGAAACTTCCAGGCTTCTGATGCCTTAGCCTCAGAAGTCATATGGCTTCCTATGTTGCATTCTGTTGGTGAACCTGAGCCTGCCTAGACAAGGGACAGGGGATGGGAGGACAGGCTCTACCTCTCAGTGGGAGGAACAGCTGAGAGTTTGCAGTCACCTTAGATCCTCTACTCTGAAGTCTGAACGCATGTTTTCATGTATTGATTAGTATCCTATATCCTTCCTGAGTCTGCCTTCGGACAAGCCATGCAAGAGCCACCCCCTTCCCCCACTTATGTTCTGTCTTACCTCTGCTTCTCAAAATCCTGCCCATTCTTGGAAGTCACATGGCCTCTTCTCAGCCTTCCCTGGCCACAAGCCTCACAGCTGTCTTCATGCATCCCTCCTCCTTCTTCTTTCTAAATTCCCAAGGCTTCATGTCTTTGCCTTTCCTTATTGGCTCTTCTCACATATCACCAGCATTCAGTAGTTTATGGGTTTGGCGTGGTAGGTTGTAAACTCCTAGAAGGTAAGGGTGTAGGGCAGCGGCTGTGGCTCAAGGAGTAGGGTGCCAGCCCCATATACCGCAGGTGGTGGGTTCAAACCAGCCAAAACTGGAAGGTAAGGGCTCTGTGTCAATCTCTATACCCATCCACCCTAAAGAACTAGTAAAGTGTCTGGCATATAAAAGGGCTTTCATAAATCCCATTTTCTTTTGGCTTTTTCACACATTTGACTTGCTTTGTTGTCTCTTGAACTGATGAGTGTCTTAATGAAGGGGCCGCGGTGGGAAGAAAACAAACATTTACTAAATGTGCACGTACCAGCCCAGACTAGGAGCTTCACATAAATTAGTTTACTTAATTTTTGCACTGACTTGGGAAGTAACTAGTAGTATCCATATTTTACAGATGATGATCAGAGATGTTAACATGTGCAAGGTGACATAGTTGAATTACATAATTAGAAAGTCAGGGAGCCATCGTTCAAATCTAGGTCTTTGGGAGTTTAGGGCACATATTTTCTCCTATACACTTAATCTCTTAGAACTTTAGTTTCCTCATCTATAAAATGGAGAGAATAATACTTACCTCATAGAGTTATTTGGATGAAAGGAAATAAGACCGAAAACCATCAGCGCTGTGCTTGGCATCAAGTAGGCATTCATCTGTATTGGCTATCATGCCATGACTTCTTGTTCTCAAGGTTTGACAGCACTTTTACACATCTGGTATGCTTTTGTGGCTTGTGATGTGGTTGATGGCCCTGTTAACGTCTTTGGGCGTGTGAGTTGTTCACCGACACACACCTAACTACCCTGGTACATGACTTGGCCATGTGACTCCCAATTATTCCTCCCCACCTCCTGGAGCATTAGCATATCATTTCCCCCCATCCCCCCAGGAGAGACCTCCCATGTTCTTTGTAATCACAGAAGCCCAGAAGACCAGGTGGCTTCTCCTAGAGCCCCTGAGCTTAGGGATTCTGTCTTCCCACCTTAATTGCTTTTGTTTGCCCTTTTAAAAATGAATTCCAACAAGAGCTTATTAGTTCTTTTTCTGTTTCCTCATCCTCACGGTCATTTGCTCTTGTCACCTCTCAGTTCTGTTTTCCATTTTTTGGTCTCTGTCTCAAAGCATATAGGGACCCTATTCGGAATGCTTATGCAGTGATGGTATTTCAGTGGGTGACGAGGAGACGGCAGCCGTTGTGAAGGGGCTTCCTTAGCAGAGCTGGGGAGAGCCACAATTTATGTCTTTTGTTCCCTGACTCCCTTTCCTCTTATTCTTTTGGCTCTGACCTCATCATTTTCTGGCTCAGACACTGCCTGGGAAGGGAGGAGCTGGCTAGTCCTGGCGTCCACTAGTCTGGTCTGGTCTTCTGTCCCTTCATTCCCAAGCTCAATTCCATCTCCCACTCCCCTGCCTGGCCATTGATGTACAGCACTGAGTTGCCAGAATCACAGAAGGCAGAAGAGGTTGGATTTTTTTCTTTTCTTAACTTTCCTTACACCCTTCCCTGCAAAGGTTCAAGCAGAAAATTCGGGGAGTAGAAAGAGGCTCTTCTTTCTTCCCAGTGTCAGTCCTTTGGTAGAGCTGCAGGGTGCAGGGGCAAGTAAAATGGAAGCCATTCCAGCACACTGCCCTGCCAGGAGCCTGGGGGCAGGCCTCTGGAGACCCAGCTCTCATTATCACCAGGGGACTTATACCAGGCAGTTGTTAGCGTTTGTGATTCTGGATGCCTGCAGTTTGACAAATTTTTAAGTACAGAAAAGAATTTCCTGCATCCATGCAGGTTTGCCAATAAATTGTCCGTGGTGCTTACAAGCCCACAGGAGGGTGAAGCAGAGAGGAGAAGGGCGGAAGTGTATGCAGGCTGGCCCAGTGCACAGTTCTGAACTGTATCTCCTGCAGCACGAGCACCTCCCACCCTCTTAGGGGGTCTGCTCCATGGCCATTCCCCATTCCTTAGCAGAGCTGGGGAATTCCTGAATTCCTTCCTTCCACTGAATTCCTGTGGTACACACATAGGAAATCTATGTTTTTGGTTGTAGGGTGATAGTTAACATCATTTTGGACATGCCTGAAATCTTAGCACTTTGGGGGGCCGAGGCAGGTGGATAGCCTGAGGAGTTCAAGACCAGCCCGAGTAAGAGAGAGACCCTACTAAAAATAGAAAACTAGCCCGGCATTGTGGTGGGTGCCTGTAGTGTCAGCTACTCAGGAATCTGCAGCAGGATAGCGCTTGAACCCAAGACTATGTGGTTGCTGTGAGCTATGATGCTATGGCACTCTACCCAGGGCAACAGAGTGAGACTCTGTCTTAAAAAAAAAAAGGAAGGGAAGACCAGGTGTGATGGCTCACTCCTGTAATCCCATCACTCTTGGAGCCCAAAGCGGGTGGATAGCCTGAGCTCACGAGTTTGAGGCCAGCCTGAGTTAGAGCGAGACCTCACCTCTAAAAATAGCTAGACGTTGTGGTGGGTGCCTATACTCCCAGCAACCCAGGAGGCTGAGGCAAATCCCTTGAGCCTAGGAGTCTGAGGTTGCTGTGAGCTATGACGCTATGGCACTCTACTAAGGGTGACAAAATGAGACTGTCTCAAAAAAAAAAAAAAAGGGTTTATTTATTTCGACAAATAAATTGGGCCTGGATTATAATTTCAAACTAAGAAGGCCTTGCATTTCAAACTAAGAAGTCCAGCCTTTATTCTGTAGCCAGCAGAGAAGCACTATAGGTTTGTGAGGCAGAACATGACTGAATTGTCACCTTGAGAGAGCAGGGAGACCAGAGACGGAGGCTTTGTGTCGTTCCTAGGCAGGTTGCTGGGTCGTGTTATATCTGTGGTCTGGGGGGCAGCATCACAGGCAGGCAAGATTGGTTGATGATGGGTGTTTAGGATGTCACACTGAGAGCTGTGTCAGGGGCTCAGTGGGTAGGGTTGGGAAACTCAAGTCTTAGGGTAAAGTTGAGTTGATGACTGGAGGTGGAAGAGTTAGGACGAGGGCGTAGGGGACCAGATGAGGGAGTCAGTACAGGATCCCTTAGAAAGCTTCTCTTGACACTAGAGAAGTTTATATTGGGTCACCCCCTACTTATGGGCTTTTGCCTGGAACACTTTAGAGGCACCTCTTAAAAATGGCCCCAAAGAATTGTTTTCTGGCTGTCCAAGTTGTGATAAGATGACAGGGGCTGTGGCAGAGCAGAGGCATGGAGGTGGGGTTACAAAGCAGGTGCAGACATGTCCTGCCCATATCACACGTGTGCCCTCGGAGACGCCAGCCCTTTCCTTCCTCCAGGGCTCAGCCCTTACTGCCCAGATGGAAAAGACGGGCAGGATGACTTGATCCTAGTCTGTCCACTTTCTCTCAAGGCCACTTTTGTCTTTACTTGGCAAAATTGGCGCCATCGCCCTGGCACTGCCAAGCCAGGAGCGGGGCTGCGTGGTGTTCCCTGTGTCTTCTTGACTTCATCCAGCTGCTCTGGTGAAGAGCAGAGAAGCGTGTAGCCATCTAGTGTAACTTAACACATTAACTACTGTGTAAGTTGTATTTAACTCACACTAGTTTGCAGCTGGGGCTCTGTGACGCATATATAACTCACAGGTCTCTTTACCTTGGGCCCCAAGAGAATATTTGTTTTTTCTAGTGTGGCAGTCAGTGTGTGAAAGATACCTTTGAGGGGTGGGCTCTCCCTCCAGACTCGTCTGTACTCCTGAAGTACAGCCTCCCTCCCTGCCCTCAACTTCAAGAAGGGCATTCTCGAGATCTTTTCTGTGCTGGGGAAGGAAGGGAGGGACTTGGTCCAAGGGGCCCAGCCTGGGTGTCTATATGCTGAGTGGAGCTGTCTGCAGTGCTGGGCTGAGGCCAACTTAAACACCCCCCTGCTCAGCTGCCTGATCCATTCAGCTTTCCTGGCTTGGCTTGGATTTGGAGGGTAGATCATGGGGGTCATCATTTATTTGTTAACTCTTGGGAGGCCAAGGAGAAGGAAAGCATCCTTTGTTTCTTGGATAGGTAATTTCATCAAGACCCAGACTTTTGATGGGGGGTGAGGGTGGGGCAGACAGAGCTTTGGTCAAAGGGAACAAAGTTACAGTCAGACAGGAGGAATAAGCTCTGGTGATCTATTATAGATCTATTATATTGTTAGTCAGTAATAACAATTATAACAATTCTATGTTTTACAATTGTTGAAAGAATAGATTTTATTTTTTATTTAGAGGCAGAGTCTCACTTTGTTGCCCTCAGTAGAGTGCTGTGGCTTCACAGCTCACAGCAACCTCCAGCTCTTGGGCTTAGGCGATTCTCTTGCCTCAGCCTCCCAAGTAGCTGGGACTACAGGCGCCTGCCACAATGCCCGGCTATTTTTTTGTTGCAATTTGGCCCGTTTGAACCTGCCACCCTTGGTATATGGGGCCGGTGCCCTACTCACTGAGCCACAGGTACCACCTGAAAGAATAGATTTTAAATATTTTTCCCCACAAAGAAATGTTAAGCATATGAAGTGATGGAGATGTTAGTCTGATTTGATAATTCATACTGTATATATGTGTCCAAACATCACATTGTACCCCATGAGTAAATGTGATTATTATTTGTACCTTGTTAATGAAATTAAAAAAAGACCAAGTCTAGACAATGGCCCCAGAACCTGCCTTTCTTGTAATCCTGTGGAGAGCTCAAATGTTGTCTATAGGTAATTAGGAAAGTTGTTTGGAGGGTCAGGGTCTTTGACTCCCCTTCTTAGCACAAAGATTTGAGATGTGACTGAACAGGATGCAAAGGGGGCTTAGGTTCCCATCCACCTTGCTCCTTCCCTGGGCTTCCTGCTGTGAGGAGGGCTGGCCCTGGTACCCACCTTGTTTCCTTGCCGGGAAGCTTGTCTCCACAGGGAAGCTTTCTCAGGCACCTGGGTTGAAGCATGTCTACTCCACCCCAACCTAGGGCGACTCCCAGAATGAGAGTCTCTCTCTGTCCAGAGACAGAGCTTTCCTTATCCTGCAACCCCTGCCATCATGTCGTTCTTGGCTGTTTGTGTTCAAGACCTGGGAAGAAATGACCCAAGGCTGGACCTCCTCAGAACTCACAACCTAAGAGGGACCTTATCCTTTCAAATAGGCTGATTAGGAAGGCTTGTCAATGATCAGGAATAGAATGAATGGATTTTCTTGGTTTGTTTTTGCAGTTTTGGCTGGGGCCGGGTCCGAACCCACCACCTCTGGTATATGGGGCCGGCGTCCGGCTCCTTTGAGCCACAGGCGCCGCTGGATTTTCTTGTTTTTAAGATAATTTATTGCCAATGAAACCCTAGACCAAGGCCACTGAACTTGCCCTGTTTGCAAGTGGGTTGCTGTGTACACCCACACCCCCTCCCAGGGGACACTCCCCTGAGCAGCTGGAGAACAGGGGCCCAGGAGGCTCCTCCCAGAGAGCAAGACCTGGGCTGCAGGTTTACCACGCCCCTTGGCCCCTTGGCCCCTTGGCCCCTTGGCCCCTTGCAGGCTGAGTTCTGGACTGCTGAGGGTGGGAGAAAGGACTCTGAGTGGAGAGACAGGGACCTGGGTTTCTAGCTGGCCTTGTCACTTCCCTAAGGATGTGTAATTTCAGATAATTCACTATCCTCTCTGAGCCCCAACTGTTTAAATCAGCTGAGAAATAGGAATAATAACATGAGGTTTCCTCCTTTGGGTTATGTGAAGCTGCAATGAAAAATAGCCAACATGTGTAAAAAGCTATGCAAATGTCAGAGATCATTATTAGTAGTGTTATTAATCCTAGGAGAGGCAAAGAATTCCAGAGAGTCCCGGGTTTGAACTCTACTTTGACTTGGGGGTTCGTGCAGTCCCTTGCTTTCTCCCTGAGGAAGTCAAGAAGGAGCCTTTGGGGTGTGACTCGCCTGTGCCTCCAAGTCATCCAAGCCTGGGGGGTTAAGAGAAACCCTAATCAGCCTACAGATGTGAATCCCAGGGCCAGGTATTCTCCACACCCCAGCCCTCCCTTCCTTCTCCTTCTCCCTCATTCTGTTCAATTCCTACCAGATGGAACTGAGGGGACCTCTGGCTGTCTTGGGCAGGGTGCCCAAGGCCTGAGGTCTGGGTGTTCTGTGGCTTGGTTTGTCATTTGCCTTATCCTTATTCAGCAGTGGCATTGCAGAACCTGGCAGAAACCTGCCCCCTCCTTTCTAGGTGGGGCAGGAACTTTCGTTTATGATAATGACACCCCGCATTTATAGAGCGTCTTTTTTGCTGAGAACCCAGAACACTTTTTCTTCCACCCTGCATGCTCCCATCTTTCTGGAGGTGCAGGCTGAGGAAAAGGATCACAGTGACTTTTTTTTTTTTGAGACACAGCCTCAAGCTGTCACCCTGGATAGAGTGCTGTGGCATCACAGCTCACAGCAATCTCCAATTCCTGGGCTCAAGCGAGTCTCCTGCCTCCGCCTCCCAAGTAGCTGGGACTACAGGTGCCTGCCACAATACCCGGCCATTTTTTGGTTGCAGCCATCATTGTTGTTTAGTGGACCCAGGTAGGATACAAACCCGCCAGCTCAGGTGTACGTGGCAGGCGCCTTAGCCCGTTGAGCCATAGGTGCTGAGCCTGATTTCTCTTTTTAAAATCGTTTGTTTTGCCAGGCGCAGTGGCTCATGCCTGTAATCCTAACACTCTGGGAGATTGAGGCTGGTGGATTGCTTGAGCTCACAAATTTGAGACCAGCCTAAGCAAGACCAAGACCCCCATCTCTAAAAAAAATAGTCAGGCATTGTGGTAGGTACCTGTAGTCCCAGCTACTCAGGAGGCTGAGGCAAGAAGATTGCTTGAGCCCAAGAGTCTGAGGTTACTGTGAGCTATGATGCCATGGCTCTCTGCTGAGTGTGACAAAGTGAGACTCTGTCTCAAAAAACAAACAAACAAACAAAAAAATTTTGTTTTGAAATAATTTTGGATTTACAGAAAAGTTGCAAAGCTAGTACAGAGTTCCCAGACACCCCTCATCCAGCTTCCCCTCAGGTTAATATCTTACATCAGGGGTTTGCCTACCCCTGATGTAAGCTATAGGATCTAAGTTGCATATTCTTCTTTATTATTTACATTTTATAACCATTTAAAAATGTAAAAGGTGGCTCAGCGTCTATAGCTCAGCAGCTAGGGTGTCAGCCACATACACCGGGACTGATGGGTTCAAATCCAGCCCAGGCCTGCCAAACAATAATGACAACTACAACAACAACAACAAAATAGCCAGGTGTTGTGGCAGGCCCCTGTAGTCCCAGCTACTTGGGAGGTTGAGGCAAGAAAATCACTTCAGCCCAAGAGTATGAGGTTGATGTGAGCTGTGATGCCACAGCACTCTACCAAGGGTGACATAGTGAGACTCCATCTCAAAAAATAAATAAATAAATAAAAATGTAAAAGGTATTCTAACCCCTGAGTTTTATAAAAACAGGCTAAATATAAACAAAATGTGGTATATCCAAACAAAACAACAAATATACACACATGTTCACAGCAGCATCATTCACAACCGCAACTAGGCAGAAGCAACCCAAGTGTCCATTTGACAGATGAATGGACAAAGAGTGTGGCCCATCCACACACTGGACTGTCTCTCAGCCATGAGAAAGAACGAGGTTCTGACACAGGCCACAGTGTGGATGGACCTGGAGGACATCATGCTCAGAGAGAAAAGCCAGACATAGAAAGACAAATTCTGTATTACCCCACCCTCAGGGGGTCCCTAGAGAATGAACCCCACCAAGAACAAAGCCTAATGCAAACTGCTGACTTTATTTATTTATTTATTTAGAGACAAAAACCTCACTCTGTCACCCCAGGTAGAGTGCCATGGCATCATCATAGCTCACAGCAACCTCAAACTCCTAGGTTCAAACAATCCTCCCACCTCAGCATCCAGAATAGCTGGGAATACAGGTGCACACCACTACACCTGGATAGTTTTTCTATTTTTAGTAGAGACTAGGGTCTCAATCTTGCTCAAGCTGGTCTTGAACTCCTGAGCTCAAAGGATCCTTCTGCCTTGGCCTCCCAGAGTGCTAGGATTACAGACCAGACGTGAGCAACTTTCCCAGGCCAACTGCTGACTTTAGTTAACATCAGTGAATCAATCCTGGCTTATCGACTGTAACAAATGTAGCACACTGATGAAGATGTTAGAGATGTTAATAACAGGGGGAGGTGCTAAGTAGGGAGAGAGGATGTAGGAGAGCTCTCTGTGCTTTCTGCTCAATTTTTCTGTAAACCTAAAAGTACTCTAAAAGTAGCCTATGAAAAGGGGGACTTAAAGAGACAAATTGTGAGACATAGGTCAAGAACCAAGGATTCTGATTTATAAGAGAGAGAAGAATTCTGATTTAAGAGGGAGGGAAGTAAAGGAGGGGGAAGGGAAGAAACGGAAGGACTCACACTAGACTACATGATCCTGGTGCTGACACTTATGAGTTGATTCATTCAACAAGCTGTTTTGAACAAGCTCAAGAGAAAAGCCTGGTCAGTGTTCTGGCCAAATGGGTTTTTCTGTGTTTCCCCAGAGCCACAGTGAGTATCATCAATGTAAAACCAAGAGGCTCAAAATCACCTGACTGCTCAAGCCTGGATTAACCCACGCTGGAGCCATCATCCACACCCGGGGACCAGGGGAGCCTCATGAGCGGATCACAGAAGAGTCCTAGTATAATCAGTCTCCAATGACACCACAACAACCCCCACTCCCACCCCCGGATTACCCACAAAATGAGCCATCCACTGGAGACAGATTAGTCTAGGATGCATGTGCAAATCCCATTTGGCAAATGAAAGCATATTTTGGCAGGTGATTAGCTTACTTCTCCAAGATGGCGCTGAGCCGGAGACAACCTTGTCTTCATTCTCCCGTTAGACCTGCAAGCCCCTCCCTGTGCCATTCCCCCTGATCCTCATCCCCTTACCATCAAGCTTCCCTGAGGAAGAGACACAATTCCTTCCACTTTGTCATGCTCCAAAACCACATGGAAAGGAGAAACTGAACATACGCTTTTCATCTGCCCATCCTGTCTCCGTTGTCAAAGGTATAAGATATAAAGTAAGGCCGGGACGCAGTGGTTCACGCCTGTAATCTTCGCACCCCAGGAGGCTGAGGCAGGTGGATAGCTTGAGTTCATGAGTTTGAGGCTGGCCTGAACAAAAGTGAGACCCTGCCTCTACTAAAAATAGAAAAACTGAGGCAAGAGAAAGGCATGAGTCCAAGAGTTGGAAGTTGCTGTGAGCTATGATGCCACAGCACTCTACCCAGGGCAATAGCTTGAGACTCTGTCT
This sequence comes from Arctocebus calabarensis, assembly GCA_963573935.1. NCBI lineage: Eukaryota > Metazoa > Chordata > Mammalia > Primates > Lorisidae > Arctocebus > Arctocebus calabarensis. The sequence continues at coordinate 13,972 of CAUYON010035318.1, forward strand.
CAAAAAAAAAAAAAAAGTGTAAAGTGTATAAAATAGCCAAAATAAGTGGACAAAAGGCATTCCAGGGTTGGTTCTAAAACTGCAATTCTACCCGGTGCACCCTGGGAATGGAGTGAGCTAAAAACTCTCATGATCATTAATTCTTGGTGAAATCACTGCATCTACCACTTTATCTGGGATATCCTAAAGGTCACCCAGAAAGTCTCCATACATAGGGAAAATGGGAAAAATGGTAGCTAAATGTACTTTTTTTAACAAGATTTTGGCCAGGACTGGGTTTGAACTCGCCACCTCCAGCATATGGGGCCGGCGCCCTACTCCTTTGAGCCACAGGCACTGCCCTAAATGTACTTTTATTTATAAAATATTCATTACAACATTTTACAAAGAGGTGGCCAATAGAGAATATTTTGTAAATGTCCCTTTTTAGGGACATTGGGCAAATAAATATATGAACGTGCCCATCTTGACTGATTTCAGAAATATGTTTACCTGTTGTGGTCGCCGATCTCTACGAGGCCCCAGCAATTCCAGCTCCTGATATTCATGCCTTTGTGTTGGTCCCTCTCTCTTCGTATCAGGGCTGGTCTGTGTGACTCACAGACATGACAGAGTAGGTAACAGTGTGTCACTCCTGAGACTGAGTCATAAGAGACATGGTGGCTTTGGCTGCTCTTTCTTGGATCGTGTGCTCTGGGGAAAGCCAGCTGCCATGTTGTAGGGAAACTCAGGTGGCACTGTGGAGAAGCCCAGGTGGCACAGAAATGAGCCCTTCTATCAAGAGCCAGTTGTGAGCTGAGGTCTCCCACCAATAGCCACATGAGGGCACCATCTTGGAAGCAGATCCTTTGGCCCAGCTCCAGCCTACAGGTGATACAGCCTTAGCCAATGTGTGCTCAGCAACCTCATGAGAGACTGTCAGTCAGAACCACCAGCCCAGCTGCCTCCAAATTCCTGACCCACAGAGACTGCAGGGTAATAAATGCTTACTGTTTGCACTAAGTGTTGAGCTTAGCACCTGCCAAGGTAGGGCAGGATGAATCTACCTGATGTCTTCATGTTGCTGGGTTTGAATGTATCTCTGTAAAACCATACCTTGGAAATTTAATCCCCATGTCTAGAGGCGAGCTCTTTAAGAAGTGACTAGGTCAGAAAGACTCTGCCCTCATGAAGGATCAATGCCATTCCCTTGGGAGTGGGTTGCTTATCTCTCTCTTGTCCTTCCTGCCTCTGCCATGGGATAATACAGCATGAAGGCCTTCACCAGATGTCAGCACCTTGATACGGAACTTCTCAGCCTCCAGAACTGTGAGAAATAAGTTCTATTGTTCATACATTATCCAATCCATGGTATTCCATCATAGCAGCACACAATGGATGAAGACAGATGTGCAGCCAACTGTTACATTTTCCTAACACCAAGCATTGAGCAGCATGGGGTCTCTTGTTCACGCCTTTTTCTGACATCTGTCAACCTGATAGTCTGGTGAAATACTAAAGCCTAGTTGGATGCCACACGTTCAATGAGGGAAGATGAGAAAAACAACCAGGCTGAGAAAATGAAGCATTTGGCTGTTATGGAAATTATCAAGATATAAATGCCAACATTAGTTTTTAAAACTGAATAAACCCACTGGCTATATCTGTTTCCCACTATAGCAGGATCTCTCCCCCTCAGCACTGTGGACAGTGGGCCAGATCATTCTCTGGGGTGTGGCAGGGACGTCCTGAGCACAGGCTGCTGAGCAGTGTCCCTGCCTCTATCCACTCCATGCACCCCCCAAGTTGTGACAACTGCAAATGTCCCCAGATCTGGTCCAGTATCCCCTGGGGATCACCCCAAGTAGAGACCCACTGCTCAGACATATCCCCCAAGGACAGGGACAGCCAGGGGCCTGGCATTTGGTATATCCCCCCCAGCCCAGACTGCAGTTCCCCTACCCCGGAAACAGGGTGGGCGGGCTGGGCTGTCAGACCCCCATCCTTCCCACACTGACATCTACCATCACGTGGCAGAAATGTCTTGTCTCGTTGGAGGCTGGATATAGAAACACAGCCCTGTCCTTTGTGCCATCGCTGAAGTTGTCAACCTCAGCCTTCACCCATCTCCACAGCAACCATCTAAATATGTCACCAGCAGAGAGCTGATTGCAAAGGAAGGGAGTGCAGAGGCCGGAGTGACAGGCTCACGTCCAGGTGTGGTGCAGGCTGGTGGGGGGGGGTGCCCTGGGTGGTGACATGGCTGCTCTAGAGCCATGTGGCTGGTCGTGGCCAGCCAGGCCTGACCCAGAACAGGACCCAGCACACCTCAGATCAGACAGAACAAAGGGGCAGGCCTGCCTGACTCCAAGGGCTAAAGGTTGAGGAGGGAGGAAGAACTAGGGCACTCCACTGTCAGATCTGTGCCCCTGGTGCTTTTAAAACTCTCCTGAACTAGTCCTCTAAGTCACACAGGGAGGACGGCCCTGTCTTAAATAGTCTGCTCCATTAGGAATCTATTCAGTGCCTACTGTGAGCCAGAAATTAACCCAACCTTTCCCCAAATAATGAATGCAGCATTTCTCCCTACCCTAGACATTCAGGCCAGATCATTCTCTGTGGGGGGTGTCCTGGGCACTACAGGGTGCTGAGCAGTGTCCCTGCCTCCACCCAAATCACACCAGGAGCTCCCCCCGGTCATGACAATCACAAATGTCCCCAGACATGATCCAGTGTCCTCTTGGAGACAGCACAGCCCCATGGTGCTAGAGTCCTCATCCACCACTTGGAATTATTGATATAATATGTGGGGAGACAGGCAGTGATGATTTGGGAAGAGGACCAATTCCAGACAGAAAAAGAAAGAAAATGTGTACAAATGAATTTCTTTTTCTGCTCAAAATTAGAATAGCTGCCCTGAGTCCCAGGGAAGGGAGTGAGTGAGGGGAGGAGGGTACACTCTCTGGAGGCAGCGAACCAGATGAGAACTGCTGTGACCTGGCTTCAGGATTTATCAGCAGGGTGACCTTCGGCCACTTCTAACATACCCCTGCCTCTGTTGCTCAGTCTGTAAAATGAGGCTACCAGTAGTACCTGCTGTTGGGTTGTTTTAGGGACTAAGTAAATCGCTGTCTATAAGACGCATAAAGTAGTGCCCGACACATTGTTCATAGTGGCTCACGCTTGTCATCCAGCACTCTGGGAGGGCGAGGCAGGAAGATTGCTAGAGGTTAGGAGTTCCAGACCAGCCTGAGCAAGAGGGAGACACTGAGTTTACAAAAAAAAAAAGTAGTGAAAGTAGCCAGATGTGGTGGTGTGTGCCTATAGTCCCAGCTACTTGGAAGACTCACCTCAGCCAGGAGACCAGGGCTGATGACGCAGGCTGACATCCTGCACCCCGGACCCTCAATAGGATGAGACGAGAAGGGCCTTCACCTCCGTGGTCTTCCTCCCCCCAAACCTATCTCCCATAATCATAAGTCTAATCATAAGAAAAACAACTCACAAATCCCAATGGATGGACATTCTACAAAACACTTGGCCAGTCCTCGTTAAGGCTTTCCAGGCCACCAGAAAATCAGCAAAAGTCAGAAATTGTCAGAGCATACAGCTGCCTGCAGGGACAGGAAGGCTAAATGTCATGTGGGAGCCACAAAGCCCTGAGACAGAAACACTAGGGGAATAAATGTGGACTTCAATTAATGATGATGTAGCCATACCAGTTTGTTAACAGTGACAAACGCCCCATCCTAACATATGACATTAGTAACAGGAGAAATTGGGTGTGCGGTGTGTAGGAACTCTCTGTTACTGTGTTCCCATTTTTTTTATGTAAAGTTAAAACTATTCTAAAATGAAAAGTTTATTTAAAAAAAAAAGAGGAGGAGAGGAGAGAGAGAGACGACAGGCAATTAGCTACTCATGCTAGAAAATGCTCTAAAATGTGATTGAGGGAACATTAAGTCCCCGTGACAGCATCTAATAATGAGATGATTATGTAAAACCCAGAAAAGAAAGATGCTAAAAACGGGATATGCAAATTGGCAGGGGAAGTTTGCTCTTAGGAAAAAAATGGGGGAGGGGAGCAGGTGGCTAAGTGGTTCATCTTATCTTCAGTTCCTCAAGCTAAGAGGACCTCAACACGGTAGGATGTAGGGGGCTGCAGGAAGCTTCTGGAACATCCCACACTGACCTTAGCGATGCACTACTAAGGCCTGTAGCACCCAGGTAGTACACAATAAATGCCTACTGGGTGTGCTGCAAGTGCCTAGGCAGGAGGAAGGTGGCAGTTTTATGGATGGAAAGTTCTAGAAAATAAGAGCGAAGTTGTGATCTGAAGAAAGAAAGAAGGACAACTAATACTATTACATGGTGTCCTGGTCTTTGCAGTTGTTAGACATTGTTACCTATACCTGGTTTCTTTTTCCACCTTAATGATGACATTTGGAGCCAGATAATTCTAGAAGAGCTGTCTTGGGCACTGCAGGTTATTGAGCAGTGTGCCTGCTTCCACCAACCCCATGCCAGGAGCAACCCCCAGTATGACAACCAAAAATGCCTCTACCTATAACTCTGTGCACTCTCCCTACCTGTCCTCTTTCCATCATCTTTCTGGGCCGCCATAATGGTGCCCATGAATGTCCTGGCCGATGCTATTAAAAGCATCAACAATGCCAAAAAGAGAGGCAAACGCCAGGTTCTTAAGACCATGCTCCAAAGTCATTATCCAGTTACTTTTTTTTTTTTTGCAGTTTTTGGCCTGGGCTGGGTTTGAACCTGCCACCTCCAGTATATGGGGCTGGCGCCCCATTATCCAATTTCTAACTGTGATGATGAAGCATTATTACATTGGCGAATTTGAAATCATTGATGATCATAGAGCTGGGAAAATTGTTGTGAACCTCACAGGCAGGTTAAATAAATGTGGAGTGATCAGCCCCAGGTTTGATGTGCAATTCAAAGATCTAGAAAAATGGCCGAATAATATGCTCCCAATCTGCCAGTTTGGTTTCATTGTACTGACAGCTTTAGCTGGCATAATGAACCAGGGAGAAGCAAGTAGAAAATACACAGGAGCTGGTGGGTTCGAATCAAGCACAGGCCCTCCAAACAACAATGACAACTACAACTTAAAAACAGCTGGGCATTGTGGCAGACGCCTGTAGTCCTAGCTACTTGGGAGGCTGAAGCAAGAGAATCGCTTAAGCCCAAGAGTTTGAGTTTGTTATGAGAGACTCTGTCTCAAAAAAAAAAAAAAAAAGTCTCAAAAAACTGCCAGAGGTCCCACCCCCAGGGGCAGAATCAACCTCCAGTGAGAACTACTGTCCTATAATACACATATTCACTTAATCTGCCCAACAACCCCAGAAAGGAGATAAAACCAGCTCAAAGTCACCAGCGCAATGGTTCATGCCTGTAATCTTAGAACTCCAGGAGGCCAAGGCTGGAGGATTGCTTGAGCTTGGGAATACATGACCAACCTGAGCAGAGCAAGACCCTGTCTCTACTAAAAATCGAAAAATTAGCTAGGCATTGTGGTGGGCACCTGTAGTCCCAGGTACTTGGGAGGCTGAGGCAGGAGCACTGCTTGAACCTAGGCGTTTGAGATTGCTGTGAGGTAGGCTGATGCACTCTAGCCTGAATAGCACAGTAAAACTCTGTCTAAAAAAAAGACCCACCAAAAGTCACTAACCTAGGAGGAGGAAGCCCCAAAGAAGGGGGTGGTTGTGTATATCAAATACCACCTTAATATCAGGGGCCTCCAAATTGGGCAATGCTGACTTAACACAGCAATGGTCAGAGGACCACAGTTCTGGGCCAAATCCAGCCCACCACTTGTTCTTATCAATAAAGTTTTATTAAAACACAGCCACACCCATTTACCTGCCCTCTAAGCCTCTTTTGCACAATGATAGCAGATTAAGCAGCTGCAATAGAGACGGAAAATATTGACTCTCTGGATCTTTACAGAAAAGATCTGTTGACTTCCCATAGAGAGAGATCCTACAACACCACTTCAAGGCCCTTAACTGCTTTCTCTTCAAACTCTCCATTTGAGTGCTTGGTTAATATTTTGTAGAAGGAACAAATAAAGCAGAGGCAGCCTCCCTGGAGAGTGAAATAAATTCTTCCTGGCTCTGGCACCCTCCCCACTTGCCTGCCCCCCAACTTGGCTCCCAAAGATACCAAGAGAGCAGGGCTGCACCACCCCCCTATCTGGGGAGCAGTGACTGGAAGCTTGCGTGCCTTTGAGGCCCCACTCATGGCCGTGCTATCAGCCTGCTATCACATGCAGAGGGGCTGAAGCTTCGCTCCCAGCCCCCGTGTCTGCAGGAACACACATCAGCCCGACCTACAAGGTCAGCCTTGCTACCCCTGTGTGGTCACCCTTGCTGAATGAGGACAGCCACTGCTTCCACCAGGATCATTTCCCCAGAGTTGAAGCTGCCTCAGGCACAGTTCTGTGTCTGGGTGCCGACCTTTACAGAATGCCCTTTAATTTGAAGGTCACCTTGGTCCAGGGTCTCTCCCCTGGCCACTGTGCACATTATGCCCAGATCTTTCTTTTGGGTGGGACTATCCTAGGCACTACAGGGTGCTAAGCAGCGTTCCTGCCTCTACCTACTCCGTGCCAGGAACACCCCCTAGTCATAACAACACAGATATCCTAGCATTGCCTAGTGTCCCCAGGGGGCAGATCCCTGCTGGGTAAGGACCACTGTATTAGGGGAGTCAATAGACCCCTCCCTCCCAAGAGACTCTGCCTCTCATTATCACTTGCTCTGCTGAGGTCCTGGGAGGCTGCACATGTTTAAATCCACACCCCAAGTGGGGAGGGAGAAAGGGAGTCCCAGGAGCTGGGGGTTCCCTAATCTGAACCATCTGCCCCACTGGGAGTTTAATTCTGCTGTCGAGTGTGAGTAGGGAGCACATTTGACATTTTTCCCAAATAATTAATAATGGGTCTTCTCCCTCAGCACTTGGACTTTGGGGCTGGATCATTCTCTAAAGTGGGGCCATCCTGAACACGGCAGGGTGCTGAGCAGCATCTCTGTCCCTCACCCAGCCCATGCCAGGAGTAAGCCCTGTCTCAATTGTGACCACCACAGACCCATCCCTGTCTGGGGTCTCAGCTCTCTGTCTGATTTGAGTTAGCCACCTTCCCTCCTTCACAGAAACTCATGCGCTACTGCACTCTGACAGCCATCCGGCAGTCTGGAGAGAGGAAGGACCCCACCACCACTATGCTCGCCCCAGACACTGATGGCTCTGGGCCCCAGCCTGGGCTAAGCAGTGTCCTTTGCAACAAGTTCAAGTCTCATCCTCTGGAGTGGAGTTTTAGTGAGGGAGGCTTCAAGGTAACTTTAGTGCCTGCACTTGCCTCCTGGAACAAAGCAAGCAGGGCAGTGCTGGCCAGGCTGACTGTTCAGGGGTCATGAGTTTGAGGTCAGCCTTGAACTGTGACGCTTTGAAACACGACACCTGGCTCACTGGCAGGGGCACTTTCCTGGTCCTGGGGGAGAGGGATGAAACCCAATGTGGGCTCTTCCATTTATTCTAAGATAAGCTAGGAGATTTCATAGAGTAAAATCCCCTAAATTTTAAACATTGACAATAATGCAAAGTTTAAAACCACTGGATTGGGTGAGTGACAAAGGTCAGCAGCATGTGCCGAGCTCATGCCCCTGCTGTTTCCCTCCCCAGAACCCCGAACCCATACTATTCAAGAGGAAACATGAGAGGAACTCACATTAGGAGACATTTTACAAAACTGCTCAGGCCCCTGCAGAACCAGCCTGGTCATCAAAAACAAGGCTAGGAAATGGCCCAGCCCAGAGGAGCCTAAGGACACAGACCCAATAAATGTCACCTGGGATCCTGAATGAGGCCCTAGAGCAGAAAAAGAACCTTAGTGGAAAAACTAAGGAAAATCTAAATTAAGTGTGGACTTTAGTTAATAATAATGTATTGATATTGCTTCAATAATTGTGCAGGTGCAGTGGCTCATGCCTATAATCTCAGCTACTCAGGAGGCTGAGACAAGAGGATCACTTGAGCCCAACAGTTTGAGGTTGCTGTGAGCTATGACACCAGGGTACTCTACCCAGAGCAATAGAGTGAAACCCTGTCTCAAAGAGAAAAAAAGAAAAAGAAATGACCATTCAGGAAGTGATATGTTAAAGATTACTTCCCCAGAGAAGGGAAGCAGAGGAATGGGAAACATGAGAAAGCCTCACGATGAGGTGGGAAAAACAAAGGCAATCATCAATGTAAATCAATACATACAGCAGAAAGCCAGCCATAGTTGGAGGCAGGAGATGACATTCAAGCTATGAAATCACACAATGCAGCAGCTATGGGTTTTCCTATGAGAACACAGGTGCAGAATTCCAATTCAAGTGCCTTTAAAGTATGCCCTATGGAGATTAAGTCAAAGTGAAATTAGGCCCCAGGAGGGTGGCGCCTGTGGCTCATCAAGTAGGGTGCCAGCCCCATATTCTGAAGATGGCAGGTTCAAGCCCGGCCTTGGCCGAACTGCAAAACAGAAAAAAATAGCCAGGTGTTGTAGCGGGCACCTGTAGTCCCAGCTACTCAGGAGCCTGAGGCAAGAGAATCACTTAAGCCCAGGAGTTGGAGGTTGCTGTGAGCTGTATGACACCAAGGCACTGTACCCAGGGTGATAAAGTGAGACTCTGTCTCTACAAAAAAAAAAAGAAAAAGAAAGAAAGAAAGAAATTAGGCCCCAGGAATCCTTTTTCCAGCCGGCAATGATGCAGACATATACAGTCAATGAAAAGCAACCCCATCTGCTACCACTCACAGAAAGAGCTTATGCAACTTAGAAAGCAGTCATTGCAAGGGGTAGGCACAATGGCTCATGCCTGTAATCCCAACACTCTGGGAGGCTGAGACAGAGGATCACTTGAGCTCACAAGTTTGAGACCAGCCTGAGCAAAATAAAGACCCCATCTCCAAAATCAGCCAGGTGCTGTGGTGAGCACCTGTAGACCCAGCCACACAGGAGGCTGAGGCAAGATCACTTGCCTATGAGCTATGATGCCATAGCACTCTACCAAGGGTGACAGAGTGAGACTCTGTCAGAAAGAAAGAAAGAGAAAGGAAAGGAAGAAAGATATTGCACAGAGCACCTCCACCCACAACTTGTGATGTCAGTCACAGATTTCTAGAAAAGCAAACCGAAGGCTTTAGCTTGGAGATTTTGGTCTCAATAAGCAAGGCTGGGAATTATTCCCTTAATTATAAGAAGGTACTAGGCATTCTATTTTCCTCGCCTTTTTTTTTTTTTTTTTTGGACAGTCTCACTATGTTGCCCCGGCTAAAGTGCAGCAACTTCATTACAGCTCCCTTACTGCAACTTCAAATTCTTGGCTAACTTTTTTTTAGTTTTTATAGATACGGGGTCTCGGGCGGTACCTGTGGCTCAAGGAGTAGGGCATCGGCCCCATATGCCAGGGGTGGCGGCCGAAAACTGCAAAAAAAATGTATAGGTACAGGGTCTTACTCTTCCCCAGGCTGAACTCAAACTCCTGAGCTCAAGTGATCTTCCTGCCTCAGGAGGAGCTGGGACTACAGACATATGCCACTGTGCCTGGTTCCTCTGCCATTGTAACTTCCCATGCTATCATGAACATGTTCTCACATCACTAAGAATTCTTTGTAAACATAGTTTTTCATGGCTTCCCATGTATGCACATTGAATTAATATACCAGAACTCTTTACTATTGGGCATTTAGCTTGTTCCCAATTTTGCTTTACGAATAATGCTGCAAGGAACATCTTTATGCCCTTCTCTAATTACTTCCTCAGTGTGCATTTTCAGAGATGACATTTTGGAATAAGGAATAAGCATTAAATATTTTTAAGGTTCTTTTAAAAACATACTACTAAATTATTATTGAAAAAGTCTCCGCCAGTTTGGCGCCTGTAGCTCAAGCAGCTAAGGCACAGCCACATACGCCAGCATTGGCGGGTTCAAATCCAGCCCAGGACTGCCAAACAACGACAACTACACCAAAAAATATAACCGAGCATTGTGGTGGGCGCCTGTAGTCCCAGCTTTTTGGGAGGCTGAAGCAAGAGAATCGCTTAAGCCCAGGAGTTGGAGGTTGCTGTGAGCTGTGATGCCACGGGACTCTACCGGGGGTGACAGCTTGAGGCTCTGTCTCAAAAAAAAAAAAAGAAAGAAAAAGACTCTTGCATTTTACACAACCTTTCTGCCCACACCCTCATCAACACTGGTATGAACTTTTATTAATCTTTGTCTATTTTAAAGGTGAAAAATAGAATCTTCTCAGTTTTTTTTATCAATGTTTTTCTTTGGGATAATTTTAGATTTGCAGAAGAATTGCACAGATAGTACCAAGAGCTTCTGTGTATCTCTCATCCAGCTTCCTGTGAACACTTCAAACACATCATCAGGATGTATCTGCCGCAACTGAGCCATCAGCACTGCTATGTCACTCTCGGCCAAACTGCACAGCTTAATCTGTCACTAGACTTTCTATCAATGGCCCTGTCCTGTTCTCAGATCCCATCCAGGATACAACATCGCATTTATTACTCTTTTTCTATATTTTATCTCTCATCCTTAAAATAACCCTGTAAGTTAAGCTTTTATGTGTGAAATATACAAAAGCAGCAGCACCCCTTTCTTAAAGAGAATCACAACAGCAGCATTGTGGGGGGCACAAGGTCTCCCAAAGTAACTTCTAACATGGAGCGGACACCTGGTTCCATGCAAAATCTGGGGGAGTTGAGAAAAAATAGAAATAAGCTTATTTGACATTTGTAACTCAGATTTTCACATTCAGTAGCATGTACTAAATCCGGCAGTTTTTATACATAGCTAGGTTTGAAAATTGTGCTGTTGTACATGACTGGAAATCAACTCCGTTGGAAAACAATGCCATACCATTATATATACCATACTACTTTTCTTAAAACAGAACTGTTATAACGCCTCCCCCTCTGGCTGAGACTAGAATAGATAAAAAGTCCAGATTTTCACACACTTGGGACTGGTTATGTTTAAACACATGGAAAACGCTACAGGGTTACAGACTGCTTTATATCCTCCAGACAACCTGCAACTGTGCCAACCACTCCTAACAGTTGGACATGTTCATAATGAACCCAAACAGATCACATTCTCGGAGACAGATGCACAATGGAAACTCGCATTGTCCCCTAAAAGAGCTAAAGAGTCTCTCTGCAGCAGAAGAGGAGGAATCAAACCCAGAACCATCACAGAGCACAGCAGGAGGTATGAGGGATCCATGGCAGGAGTCTGGCTCTCAAGGGAACACAGGCAAGGGACGGCTCTGTGACCCAGCCCAGTGTTATCCATGGAAAACATGCAACCAGAAAAGCCAGGAAAGCACAGAGCAGGAGCGGTGGCCCAGGGGGACAGAAGCAGGGAGTGTTATTTAACAAGCAGGCTGGTTAAAGACTAGAAAATATCTGCTGTCACGGCCCCACCGTGGAGGACAATTCTGAAGGACAGAGATGACCTAAACTGGCTCATGTGAGGGACCCGTCACACGAAGAACTGCTGGGGAAAACATTTCCCCCATGATCTTACAGGATACAAAAAAAAAAAACCCATATGAAAGACAAATTCCTTATACAGGAGTTCTCAATGGGGCGGAGGAAGGGAGGGGATTCTGCCCCCAGGGGGCACTGGACAATGTCTGGGGACATATGTGGTTGTCATAATGGGGGGTACTCCTAGTGTGGAGGGGCTGGGGCCAGGGACACTGCTCAGCAGTCTGCAGTGTCCTGGAGAGCCCAATCCCAGAGAATGATCCAACCCCCAATGTCCACAGTGCCCAGGGGGGAGAGACCTTGAGTTAATCATTTCAAAAAAAAAAAAATTGAGTCAGATACCTCAGAACAGGGCCTTATTTGGAAGTAGGGTTTTTGCAGACATAATTAAGATGAGGTCTCACACGAGATTAGGGTGGGCCCTCAGTCCAGTAACTGATGTCCTTACAAGATGAAGGAGACTTGGACACAGACACAGACATGGAAGGAGGCCATGTGAGGACAGTGGCAGAGAATGGAGTAATGTCACAGCCAAGGCGTGCTAAGGATGGCCGGCCACTACCAGAGTTGGAAGAGGCAGGAAGCATTCTCCCCTGGAGCTTCCATAGGGAGTGTGCTCCTGCCAGACTTTGGGGGATGCTGGAAGCCCGAAAGAGAAATGAACCATTTGCTCCGATCTTCACATTCCTTCCTAAACCAGTGTTGAGTCCAAGAAACCTGAGAGCAAGTTCTCCTGACTCTGATTGGACCATAATCTCTAAAGGGATGCCTCATCTTCATTACAGACTCAAATCTGTGTCACCACCGCAGAGGAAAGGCAGCCACTTAATTATACTTTTACCTGTGCTACTAAGAATTCTTCTAGGGAATATGATTTGGGAACATGCCCTGGAGAGAGGACCTTCCAAGCAGCATTGAGCTCGGGATTGGAGGGAGTCTGATTTTAATTTATCACTAGGATAGAAAAGAGAAGCAGAAAATGCCAAATCAATTTTCTTTTGCTTTGATTCTTTTACATACAGTGGTGGTTCTCAGTCAGGGTGGTCCCGCCTTCCAGAGACACTTGATGATGATGTCGAGGATATCTGTGGTTGTTACAAGCGGGGAGTGACAACCGGCACAGAGTGGGTGGAGGCAGACACACTGCCCAGTGCCCTGCACAACCCCGAGAATGGTCCAGCCCCAAGGCCCACAATAGACAGAGCATGGTAACCAGACATCATCACCTGTAGGACTGTGAACTGCCATCATCCCACAAACGTGTGTGAGTGTGAACATCCCTTTAACACAAAGGACGAAGCCATTGCAACACAATCCCTACATTCCCAATTCTTGTGCCACTTGTATCTGACCATCAGTGGCCTCTGTATGGTCGGTGGCCTGCCCAGGATCCAGCCCTTTCCATCGAGGCCCTGAGAGGAAGGGGAGAGGGCGGCAGCTGATCCCAATACTGCCACAGCAAGACACGTGGGCAGGGTGGCCGAGGGACACCAAGGCGGGTGCAACTTTGGTCACTTGTATCTCAGGGCACACACTACCTGTTGCTAGGAGTCAAAAAGGAGGAAAGGAAAAGCCACAGAATGCAAACCTCTGGGGGTGACCTGGTCTTTCTAAGTCCTCCTTACTCAGGTAACATTCAGCTCTTTGGACTCAGTCACCTGTTATGGGCTGGGGGAAACAAAATCCTCTTCAGTTCCTCATGTTGTGGTGACCCCCAGCCATAAAATTATTTTTGTTGCTACTTCATAACTGTAATTTTGCTACTGTTATTAATCATAATGTAAATATCTGATATGCAGGATGTATTTTTAGGCAACCCCTGTGAAAGGGTCGTTCGACCGCCAAAGGGGTCGCATTCCAAAGGTTGAGAGTCTCTGGGAAGGTTCTGGAAGATTCTAGAATGCTCTAGAATTCACCATCTTTACTTTTTACATATCTTGTTCCACCAAGTCCCACATCCTCAAAGCGAAACAGAACTTTCAACCCACTGCCTTCAGCTCTCCTGCATCTGCGTTCAAATTACTCGCTGCATTATCACCAGGCACCAGGTAGCACCTTCCTTCTTTCTGAACCCTAAGTTGCCCAGGGCTGGCAAGACCTAAACCAAAGATGCAAACTGCTCAGTAGCCCCAGAGGCAGAAGGATTCCACCCCCTGTGCGTTCATGTCTCTGCTGGGCTTGGCTTACAGCAGAGAGAAGGAACGGGCTCTCAGGGACAAGAATAGGGTCATCCTCAGATGGTCCATTAAACACTGTCAATGAATGGCCTCATGCCCAGAAAAGTGACCACTTAGATCAATAGTTGGATTCTCTTGGCAAAATATATATAACATAAAATTAACAATTTTGACCATTTTAAGTTGTGTTAGCATTAAATACATTCATGATGTTGTGTAACCTTCCCCACTATCTAATTCCAGAATATTCTCATCATCCCAAAATAAAACCCTATCCCTATCAGTATTCACTTCCCCTCCCCTCTCCAGCCCCTGGCAACTGTAAATCCACATCCCGTGCCTGTTCTGGACATTTCATATAAATGGAGTCTCACACTGTGTGTCCTTCTGTGTCTGCTTCTCTCACTGAGCACGATGTCCTCAAGGTCCATCCATGTAGTAACCTTTGTCAGAGCCTCGTTCTTTTCTGTAGCTGAGTGATACTCCTGTGTGGGGATGGACCATGTTGTGTTTATCCACTCGCCTATCGATGGGCACTTGGTTATTCCACCTTTTGGCTATTGTGAATTGTGCCATGAAACTTTCACATACAAATGTTTGTGTGGATGTGTTTTAATTTTCCTCAGGTGCATACCTAGGAGTGGAATTGCTGGGTCATGTGGAAATTGTCCGTAAACCGCCAGACTTCCACAGCAGCTGTACCGTGTTACGTTCCCACCAGCATTACATTCCCACCAGCAGTGTGGGAGGGCTCCAATTTCTCCATGTCCTCACTAGCACTTGTGATTATCTGGTTTTTTGCTTCTTTTAAATTCTAGCCATCCCAGTGGGTGTGAAGTGGTATCTCACTATGGTTTCCATTTGCATTTCCCTGATGATTAATGAGGTGGAGCATCTTTTCAAGTGAAACCAATAGTTTTGAACATTAGGGGGCCTCACATACTCCAGTCCCTGGCTATAAGGAAGCTGGAGTTTCATCCAGAATAACTGGCAAGGAAAGTGGCTGGCTCCCTCCCTGAGACAAAAGAGCCCGTGCAAAATGCAGGCAAAGCGATCAGCAGCTCTGCCTCATCCCACCTCTGCCCCTTCCCCACTGGGTTGAGTTTCCAAGCTGGGATGGACCCTGTCAGGGTATTGCAGGGGCTGCTCCCGGATACACGCAGCCCTGGGTACAGGGAGACGGAAGAATGCGCCCACAGGGTAAGTAAGACATTGTGTTAGTCTGAGGGTGTCAGCCCAGGGACACACAGTCTGGTGTGTTTAGGAAGATTCGGTCCTGGGTTCCATGAGTAAGAATCCCCTTGACAGCTCACGTGACTCATGGAAGGAACATCTTTAAGAGGGACCAAGGTGAGAATCACCCATCATAGGCTTGGCTGTAGCCATGGTGGAAAGTGTGCATGGTTGAAAACCATGTGGTCCCTGGCAGGCCACAAGTCACCAGGTATAATGGATGACAATTGGAACCTCATGGTGGAACCTTATCTGAATAGTTTATGAAATGATCTGTACAGCTTTCTAAACCAACTACACTCATTTCCTGTAACTACTGTTACAAATTATCACAAACTTAGTGGCTAAAAACAACACAAATTTGGCTTGGCACCCGTAGCTCAGTGGTTAGGGTGCTGGCCACATACACCGAGACTGACTGGTTCGAACCTGGCCTGGGCCTGCCAAACAACAATGACAACTGCAACCAAAAAATAGCTGGGTGCCTGTATCCCAGCCACTTGGGAGGCTGAGGCAAGAGAATCACTTAAGCCCAAGAGTTTGAGGTTGCTGTGAGCTGTGACGCCACAGTGCGACGGCACTCTACCAAGGGCAACATAATGAGACTCTGTCTCAAGAAACAAAACAACAACAAAAAACCCCACAACTTTACCCTCTTGCCAGCTCAGATGACTAATGTCAAGGTATCTCAGGGCAAGTCTCTCCTGGTGGCTCCAAGAGAGCTTTTTCAGCATCTAGCGGCTGCCCACATTCCTCAGCTTGGGGCCCTTCCTCCCCCTTGAGAGCCAGCAACGGCATCTTCCAGTCTCTCTCTGCCTCTGAGCCTCCTGCCTCCCCTCCACCAAGTAATCCAGGATGATCTCCCATCTCAAGGACCTTATCCTATCTACAAAGTCCTTTTTGCCACATAAAATGACATGCCTACCATGTTAGAATGGGAATATCTTTTCTGCCATCAGTCTGTCCGCCACATCTTCCTCCAGGCTTTTACCCAAACCAAGACCATTTCTGCACGTGCTGAACGTCTGCCACATACTATTCACACATTTTGTGTGTTCTTCTCATCTGCTCTTGGGGTAGGAGCCTCTTTTATAGGTAAAGAGAACAAATAAACAAAATAAAAACCTGAAGCTCAGACTAAAGAAGGATGTACAAGGTCCTGCAGGGACAGGAAAGGGACAGCTGGGTGGCTTCGAGGTAACACTGGAGCACAAGGTTAGATGGAAACAGGGAAGAGAGGTGGGCACAGAGGGCAGGAGTGAAGTGCTGTCACAGCCCGAGCAGAGGGCATTCCAGGTGACGAGGAAAACCGGAGAGGCGCTGGGCCTGATATCTCATGCCCTTAATCCTAGCACTCTGGGAGGCGGAGACGGGTGGCTGGCCTGAGCACAGGAGTTCGAGACCAGCCTGAGCAAGAGCAAGACCTTGTTGCTAAAAATAGCCGGGCACTGTGACAGGCACCTATAGTCCCAGCTACTTGGGGCAAAAGAATCGCTTGAGCCCAAGAGTTTGAGGTTGCTGTGAGCTATGAGTCCACAGCACTATACCAAAGGCAACAGAGTAAGACTCTGACTCAAAAAAAATGAAGGAAGGAAGGAAGGGAGGGAGGGAGGGAGTGAAGGAAAGGAGGGAAGGAGGGAAGGAGAGAGGGAGGAAAAAGGGAGAAAAGAAAAGAAAACAGGAGAGGGACCCCAGTAGAATGGGGAGGAAATGAACTGTGAGAAGCTGCCCCCGCTGGGGGGACAGTCTTGTTGTTGAGAGGTGCAGAGACAGAGAGGGGAGCTCATGCTGGGCAGGGGTGGGGTGTGGGGGCGGATCGACAGAATAAGCCAGAGGAACTCAAATCCTTTCAAAGCCCTGAGGGGCTAAGCAGCAAAAGAAGCTTCAAATGGACAAAAGTCCCACCAGGCACAGAAGCACAGACGAACAGTCTATGGGTTTAAAAACAGATTATGGGCCCTGAAATGCCACTCCTGGGCACCTACCAGAGAGAAAGGAAAACCTACATCCACAGGGAAAACCTGTCCCCAGATGTTCACAGCAGCATGATTCACAATAGCCAAAAAGCGGAAGCAACCCAAGGGTCCCTCGAGGGATGGACGGATAAACACAATGGGGTCCATCCACATGCAGAAAATTATTCAGCCTTAAAATATGAACACGGGTGAAACTTGAGGACATGGTGCTGCTCAGGTTGTGACAGCACTTCACGCCTGCCCTCTGTGCCCACTTCTCCCCCGTTTCCATCTAAATCCCAGCTCAGTGAAAAAAGCAGACACAGAAGGACAAATCTTGTGTGATTTCATTCACAGGAGGTCCCTGGAGTCCTCAGAGTCCCAGAGACAGAAAGTAGAATGGTGGTGCCAGGGTCTAGGGAAGCAGTGGGAGTTAAGGTTTCATGGGGACAGAGTTTGGAAGGACGAGAAAGTTCTGGAGATGGCTTGGCACCTGTGGCTCAGCGGGCTAAGGCGCCAGCCACGTACACCTGAGCTGGCGGGTTCGAATCCAGCCCGGTCCACCAAACAACAATGACGGCTGCAACCAAAAAATGGCCAGGTGTTGTGGCGGGAGCCCGTAGTCCCAGCTACTTGGGAGGCGGAGGCAAGAGACTCGCTTGAGCCCAGGAATTGGAGGTTGCTGTGAGCTGTGATGCCACAGCACTCTATCCAGGG
>CAUYON010035320.1:0-10803 GCA_963573935.1 Arctocebus calabarensis
TGCTACAACCAAAAATGGCCGGGCATTGTGGCGGGCACCTATAGTCCCAGCTACTTGGGAGGCGGAGGCAGGAGACTCACTTGAGCCCAGGAATTGGAGGTTGCTGTGAGCTGTAATGCCACAGCACTCTATCCAGGGTGACAGCTTGAGGCTCTGTCTCAAAAAAAAAAATTATTCTCAATTTTCAAAATTACTGGAAGAGAAAAACAAAACAAACAAAAAAAATTACTGGAAGAATATAATCTTACTTTTGAATATAATATAAACCTTACTTAAAATGCTAGCATAACTTACTGTATAAGTATATAATTAAAATTATTATTGCTTAAAAGATTTTAGTTAAAAGCATTTCTGTCTTGTGCTTTATTTTCTATTATATCTGCTATAATAATTTAAATAGGACAAAACCAAATAGTCTGTTTCTTCCTTATTTCAAACTATTAAATGTCAGTTAAAGCCAAATGACCTAGAACTTTATTCTGAAAACAATGTGTAGGGAAGTAGTTTACATTTTTTATTATAATATTAGAAATTAGTCAAGTTTCTGGGAAAAGAGAATTTCTGTTAGCGATTTTCAAATAGAATAACCTAATTCTAATTTAGGCACCCTAACCTGATCCTAATTCTTAGAAAGATCAAAAATAAGAATACCAGGGCAGCACCTGTGGCTCAAAGGAGTAGGGCACTGGCCCCATATGCTGGAGGTGGCAGGTTCAAACCCAGTCTTGGCCAAAAAAAAGATAAGAATACCATTCCTCTACTAGGAGTATATCCAAAAGACCAAAAATCACTTTGCAAAAAAGATATTTGCACCAGATTATTCATTGCAGCTCAATTTGTAATAGCCACGTCATGGAAAAAGCCCAAGTGCCCGTCGACCCATGAATGGATTAATAAATTGTGGTATATGTATACCATGGAATACTATGCAGCCTTTAAAAAGATGGAGACTTTACCTCTTTTATGTTTACATGAAGGGACCTGGAACATATTCTCCTGAATAAAGTATCTCAAGAATGGAGGGAAAAGTATCCAATGTACTCAGTTCTTCTATGAAACCAACTTATATTTATTCACACTTTAGATGTGAACACAACTATAGCCCAGGATGAAGGAGAGAAATGGAGTGGGAAGGAAGGGGAGGAGGTAGTTTTGATAGAGGGAGGGTAAAAGGTGGAACCACACCTATGGAGCATATTACAAGGGTACAAGTCAAATCTATCAAGTGTAGAAAATAAATGTCTTAACACAATAATCAAGTAAATGAGGCAAAAGCTATGTTGATTGGTTTGATGTAACCATGTCAGATTGTATTAAAAACTCAACACATTGGCTTGGCACCTGTGGCTCAATGGGCTAAGGTGCCAGCCATGTACACCTGAGCTGGTGGGTTTGAATCCAGCCCAGGCCCACCAAATAACAATGACAGCTGCAACCAAAAATCGACCGGGCATTGTGGCGGGCGCCTGCAGTCCCAGCTACTTGGGAGGCGGAGGCAGGAGACTTCCTTGAACCCAGGAATTGGAGGTTGCTGTGAGCTATGATGCCACTGTGCTCTATCTAGGGTGACAGCTTGAGGCTCTGTCTCAAAAAAAAAAAAAAAAATCAACACATTGTACCCCATATACACATAAATGTATTCATCATCTATGTGTATATGACTTAATTAAAAAAAAAAAAAAAGAAGAAGAAAAAATAAGAATACCAAATGTTGACTTGGCTCAGTGGTTAGGGCACTGGCCACATACACCAAGGTTGGTGGGTTCAATCCTGACCTGGTCGTGCTAATCAACACTGACAACTACAACAAAAAAATAGCTGGGCATTATAGTGGATGCCTTAGTCCCAGCTACTTGGGAGGCTAAAGCAAGAGAATCACTTAAGCCCAAGAGTTTGAGGTCACTGTGAGTTATGACACCCCAGCACCCTATCAAGGGCAACATAGTTCGACTGTCTCAAAAAAAAAAAAAAAAAAAAACACCAAATGATGACAAAGTGATCAAGTCACTTTGTCCAGGACAGTGTCCTTAGGAGAAGAAGTGGGGGGGGGTGGGCACAACATTCCACATAAGCCATCCTTCTGTGATCTTCTTGAGGTTTGAATTCAGTTGCCCTTTTTATCTAACATACATTCTGTTTCCTTTGGCAGTTTGATATCTCTGATCTAGTGCGCTGCATGAGACTACAAAGACATGGAATGGTTCAGACAGAGGTGAGTCTTGGGTCTCCTAATGAGGATTTTTGTAAAGATTTTAATATTTTTTAAGTTCCTATTAAACTATTTCTCTTGGCTTGGCACCTGTGGCTCAACAGGCTAGGGCGCCAGCCACGTACACCTGAGCTTGCGAGTTCAAATCCAGCCTGGGCCCACCAAGCAACAATGACGGCTGCAACCAAAAAGTGGCCGGGCGTTGTGGCAGGCGCCTGTGGTCCCAGCTACTTGGGAGGCAGAGGCAGGAGACTGACTCGCTTGAGCCCAGGAATTGGAGGTTGCTGTGAGCTGTGATGCCACAGCACTCTACCCAGGGCAACAGCTTGAGGCTCTGTCTCAAAAAAAATAAAAAATAAAAAATAAACTATTTCTCTTTTTTGAAGGTTCTCATGTTTTATCATACAACCATTTATGTCAGTAAAGGGTAATTTTTTAAAGCATGAAAGTTAATTAGGAAAAAACATTAAAATTTATCTTGTCTTTTTAAATATTCCCTTTTAATTTAAAAAATGAGGAAATGCAATATCTGCACTGAATAGATTACAAAGAATGGGATAGCAAGCTGGGGCAGAGATTGGGAGTGGTACAAAATACTATATAATTAATGGCATTCCTTCCAAGAAATTTCTAACCTAAGAAAGAGAAGGTAACAGTCTTGCCACAGAAGTTCCCCAACAGGGAGTGGATTTCATCACCATTGACTAGAGAATAGCCAGGCAGGCTACAGTTTTTAGCTTAGAGAAGATGCTCTGTAGACAGGGTGAATGGGTGGGGCCACATATCCTCTCATTTTCATTTCCCCTACCTGAAGTCAAACTGTGGATTTTATCAACCACTGAGTTGTGTTCTTCACAGGGAATGTGTTATTTAGAGTGTTTGTCTTCACTGAGGAGTTCCACTATCCTTTTTTCTTTTTTGTTGGGTGGAAGGTGGGAGTTGGGGGAGGAGATATAGAAGCTATATTCATGTATCTATAAATCATGTTTTTCTGCCTCTTAAAAAATGTAGAAGTTTGGACGGCACCTGTGGCTCAGTGAGTAGGGCACTGGCCCCATATACCAAGGGTGGCGGGTTCAAACCTGGTCCCGGCCAAACTGCAACAGAAAATAGCCGGGCGTTGTGGCGGGTGCCTGTAGTCCCATCTACTCAGAAGGCTGAGGCAAGAGAATCGCCTACGCCCAAGAACTGGAGGTTGCTGTGAGTATGACACCACAGCACTCTACCAGGGATGATAAAGTGAGACTCTGTCTCTAGAAAAAAAAAATTTAGAAGTTTATATTTTTTAAATTAGAATTTGCCTCTTTTCCTTTTATATCAGCATATAAAATTTAATTCAGATTAAGTCTCCTAAATATTAAGCTGATTTTCCTGAGGTAAGGAAAATACATCAACTGGTATAAGCAGCTCTTTAAACTCTAGAAGTTGTTTGTTCATTCATTTATTCAGCAAATATTTACTGAGTGCCCGCTATGTGCTAGGAGCTCTGATAGAACCCTGGAGCACATCAGTGAATAAAACAAAGATCCCTGCTAGAATGACACAGACACTGCAGGTGGGTGGTGATGAGGAAGACAGGCCATAGACACATTAATATGAGATCTCTGAAGGTAAGGAGTGCTTTGGAGAAAAGAGAAGTAGAGATTAGCTGAAGGAATCCATCATTGCAAATTGGAGGGGCAATTTAAAATAGAGTGTTGTACTACTGGGAAAGTAACACTTGGGCAAAGATTTGAAGGCAGTGAAGGCGGGGCTCATGTGGATACCTTCTAGGCAGAATGGACTACATATGTGGAAATCCAAGGTAGAAATAGGTCTTACGTGTAAAAGAACGTCACAACCAGTATAGTTGGGGGAACAAGAGAGGGCTGAGGTTAGAGAGGAGGTGAAAGGGCCAGGACTTTCCTCCAAGTGAAATGGGAG
Organism: Arctocebus calabarensis; assembly: GCA_963573935.1. Lineage (NCBI taxonomy): Eukaryota > Metazoa > Chordata > Mammalia > Primates > Lorisidae > Arctocebus > Arctocebus calabarensis. The sequence continues at coordinate 4,133 of CAUYON010035320.1, forward strand.
CCATGGTACGACTGTAGCATGCTCTCACACACAATTTAAAGGACTACTCTGGCTGCTGGGTTAAAATGATACCTGATCTGAGGAAGAGATGGCAAAATTAGAAGGAAGAAGATCAGTTAGCTCAGTTAGGTAGCCCGCAGGGTGGCTTAGTCTGGAATGGTAGGTGTGGACATAATAAAAAAGAACTTTATGTGAAGTAGATTTGCTAATGAGTTATATGTGTTGTAAAAGAGAGAATCAAGGATGAATGTGCAGAAAATGTGGAAAAGTTAAAATACAGATAAGCAGAAAATAAATGTGAAAAGACCACTTGTATTCCTATTTTTGGAGAGCTTTTACTGTTTTTAGGAAATGTTTTTATATCTCTTGTCCAAAATACATGTATATGCGCATTCATGCATGTGTAAGCATGAATCTCTATTTTAAATGAGAGTTAGCTGTGGTCCTTGTGAATCTTTTTTATTTATTTTCAGATTCATTAATTCCTTGCCAAATAATAGAAAACTCATATCCCTACACTATTAACGTAATAAAGAATTTCACCAAGAGTTTATTTTCAAAAACTTAAAGATTTCCATACTTTTGGTCCAAAATACCTCAAAAAAATTATTTTACTAGCCTCTTAGCTATTAACATTTTGACATTTTAAAACATCAAGTGAATTTAATAAAACTAGAAGAAAGTTTTTTAAATGGTTATTTTTCCATTAAATATTAACAAAGCATTAAAAAAATAGAAGTAACACACCAATCTGAGACAACTTCGGTTAACACTCTGGGATAGTTCCACCCTACCCCTCAGTCTTTTTCCCTTCTCATTTAGTTAAGCTAATTTTTATAACACCACACAATTCTATACTCTGCCTTTTATATCTAGCATTCCGACAAAATTTTTCCATATTTTCAAAACCCCTCAAACATCACTTCAAATAATAGTATAGTAACGCATACATATATGTATACAGTAGACGCTCTATAGTGGACTACCTCCCTACATTGACTACCTAGACTGGACGTGTACAACACCTACATATCAGTACAGAGGGCATAGTTCCTCATGTTGACCAGCTGGCTACAGTCCTCAGGTAGTGAACTTACAGAGGTCCTACTGTATATTCAAAGAACAATACTTCTACTGTGTTTTCATATTTAATTATCTCCAATGAGTTCATTCCTGGGCTTTGCTTAAACTTCTTAATATATAAATTATGTATGTTTACTATAATAATATTCACATTATACATCTAAAGTCTTCTATTTCTCTCTTTTTTTAGGATCAATATATTTTCTGCTATCAAGTCATCCTTTATGTCCTGACACGTCTTCAAGCTGAAGAAGAGCAAAAAGAGCAGCTTCAGCTTCTGAAATGACAGGAAAAGAGCCTTCTGGATATGTTTCCACTCCCTCCTTAGCCTCAGTAGACTCCTGCTCGCTCCCTGAAATAACGATCACAGAGCAGCAAGTCCGTACAATATCATGTGCTTACTCTCTTCTTAGAGGAGTATTTTTCATTATAATACATAATCTTGAAATGCTGTATTTTTACAGCTACTTTAACCTCTGATAATTATTAAAAAACGTTAACACTAACTGAACAATGCAGACTTAGGGATAATTAAAGGCAGTGTTTGATTATAGCGGACATTGTTACAAGGACATGCTGAGTCTATTTTTCATGTATTATTCTTGTTTATAGCAAAAATTTTTCCACTATTTTAATAAAGTAGAATTATTTTATAGGGGACACTTGAAACCAGTATTTAAGCTTTAAATGACAATAATATAGCATACAAAAAAAGTAGCAAAAGTTTACTGTATCAATTTCTAATGTTTACTATATAGAATTTACTGTAATATATTTATATACTTTTTCATGAAAATGGAGTTACCAGTTATCTGTTTATAACTGCATCATCCATTTGTAATGCATCATCTCACTTTGTAAATAAAAATACACTTTAAAACATGAACCAAAGCTGTGTACAAACAAACATTCTCAATGTGGTTTTTGTTTGGGGGTTTGTTTTTTTGGTTTTGTTTTCTTTTGAGACAGAGTCTCACCTTGTCACCCTGGGTAGCGTGCGGTGGTGTCATAACATCAACCTCAAAATCTTGGGCTCAAGCAATCCTCTTGCCTCAGGCTCGGGAGTAGCTGGGACTACAGGTACCCCCACAATGCTCAGCTATTTTTTTTAGACAGGGTCTGACTTTTGCTCAGGTTAGTCTTGAATTCCTGAGCTCAGTGTGTTATTTCTTAACAACACTCCCACCCCTGGGAAGTGGGCCCACGAGAACCCAGCTTCCCATCTCCCTCATCATGCCAGCCACAGGAAGTGGGGGTGTTCTCAGAAATCCTGGTAGATCTTCACTAAGGGGCCTATGAGGATCACTTATAGCCTTAACAGTAGCTAAGAAGAAATTCAGAACTTTTCTCCTTCCATCTACCTCTCTGGGAGTGACACCAGCTCACTGAGACCAACTCATGTAAATCAGAATATTTCAAGTCCTTACCTCAGTGCTACTCATATGACTAAGGAGCAATCAAAGAAAATGTCATACTACCCGGGGGTTTATATTTGGTTCTGCTAAATAGGAAGGAAAAGAGGTCAGTCTTAAAGACCTCAGTGATTCTCTGATTCTCAGTACTGAACTCTAAATTTCTCAAATCCCAACAGTATTTCTCCAGTCAGCTGTGAGTGACATTCCAAGATCCAGGAACTCTCTAGGATCATTCTCATAAGATTTTGCACCAGTTCTGAGGTAAGTGACGTGAATTTCTGATCTTACCCAATTGCAGCAACTTGCTGGGACCAATGCCTAAGAATGTGGGGCTATCTGAAGGCAGAAAACGCTATCAGTAAACAAAGCTTCGTGGTGACATGTTCAACTCCTCAACAGATAATGGGTTTGGATATTTACCTCAGAATTGGCTCTGAATCTGTCAGAAGCTTCACCACCACCATTTCCACTTCAATCAGAGGAGTTGTTTTGTTTTATACTTAATTTTTATTAAATCATAACTGTATACTCATGGGATACAATGTGATGATCTGATATACAATGTGGAATGTTTAAATCAAACTAACATAATCATCACCTTCACTTATTTTTTGTGATAAGACATTTATAATATTCTCTTAGTTGTTTTGAAATGTATCCTTCCATTGTGCACATTAGGCACCTTCAGGAACCGAGGAGTTTTCATACACTGGGTTGCAGCTGAGGTTTCATTTGGTGGGGGGGGGGGGGTTCTGTTGCCTTCAATGGCATTTGGAAATTCCTGCTCTGAGTGAGTGGGAATCACGAGGCCTGTCTTCCTGTCACAGGCACATGAAACTAGGCCAGCAGAGAAGGAGCCCACACAGCTGGAGGTGATCAGCCACCATCAGGAAGTCGACACAGAGCAGAGAGGGCAAAGCTGGAGGACACTTCTGGAAAGAATGTATCTAGGAAATGGAAAATGTGGGGGAGAAAATGCAGGTTTAGGTTTACAGCCCCTGAATGGAAACTATCGTAGTAAACATGTACTGCCCTTATCTGAGATCTGAGTCCACCGCATGGAATGGTGGGAGTCATTCGCCTGGGCCACTCTGACCGGAGGCAGTCAAATATCAAATAAATAAATAAATGAAACTCAGCTCCTAACACACGTTATATTAGCTAAGTACTAATGACATAAACCCAAAATATATAATGGCTCAAACATAATTGCTTATTTCTAGTTTATCAAACTGTTCTGGGAAGGTAAACACAGCAGGGCATCTCTGCTTCCCTCAATTTTTAGGAACCCGAGTTAATGGAAGTTCTTTAAACACAGAGCTTCCAAGGTCATTCTGGGAATTGAATGGGAATTGCCTTCTTCCCCAAGGAGGACCACCTATGGAGAGGTTTTATGATCTGGGCCAGGCCTGGAAACAAATCATCAGTGCCGTTCATATCCGTAAGGACCTGACAAATGATGGCTGCTGAGAATAAGCTGGAAAATGTCACTGGCTAATTACTTGTTTCCCTATGACAAGCTCTATGCTATAGAAGGGGAAGCACAAATTATACTGGAATATATTTATGAAACTGAACTAAACTATATATTCAAAGAATGGTATCTTTGTATAGTCCTGGGCATTACAGAATAGAAACATAATTTTATCCAAAAATCAAAACTTTAGCATATGTCATGGGCAGAGAAACTTCTGAGTTATCATGACAAACAGGAAAGAAATGGCTGTTGAGAAAAGATCAAATTCTTTTACATTTATGGTTCCAGAAAGCTTGCCTGGTCTTTCAGTTTAAAAATTATTAGTTATCTAAATGTAATGTGATAAATTCAAGAAATTAAAAATTATAGCTTACTACAGATATATTCTAGTCATAGATTAATAGTGAAAGAATTCTCATTTAATTCAGAAATATTCAAGGTACCTTGTTATAGTGGTCATAAATGTAACAAATTATGGGCTGGCCTGCATAATATTTTAAATATAATCTAAATTTTACTGTATCAATTTTGGATTGTATTTGATTGCAAGTAACTGAAACTCAAGCAGGCTTACAGAAATCAGAGATTTCTTTTCTTAGGAAACAAGTTCAGAAGTAGGCTGTTGCTGGGATTGATTCTATAGCTCAAGAATATCAACAGCTTTATAATTATTCTGGCCTTTCCTTTGTGGTATGGAAATGGCTGCTGCAGCACCAGCTATTATATCTAGATTCCAGAAAGGAAATAGGAATTAGCAAAGAGAAAGGATCAGTCAGGGCCGAGGCAAAAAAGCAGAATTTCCTAGAAAGAAGCTATCTTAGCAAAAACTGTTCACATGCCCACCTCCAGCATTAAAGAGGTTTTAGCTAGGCATAGTACTTTACTGACCCAATCTTAGTCAATTCATAAATACAAAGCAAGCAATGGATATGGGTAGCAGTAAGCAGTGTGTGCCTTTCCAGTTTTGTGTCAGGTTCCACAATTCTTTAGTCCAGTGATTTTCTACTAGTGTTTCATGAAAGGTGTGACATGAAAAATTTTTTCTTTTTTTTTTCATTAAATCATAGCTGCGTACATTAATGCAATCATGGGGCCCAATGTGCTGGTTTTATATACAATTTGAAATATTTTCTTTTTTTTGCTTTTTATTGAGGTAGAACCTTAAGCTGTCGCCCTGGGTAGAGAGCTGTGGCATCACTTCTCACAGCAACCTCCAATTCCTGGGCTCAAGCGATTTTCCTGCCTCCACCTCCCAAGTAGCTGGGACTACAAGCGCTCGCCACAACACCCAGCTATTTTTTGGTTGCAGCCATCATTGTTGTTTGGCGGGCCTGGGCTGGATTCAAACCCGCCAGCTCAGGTGTATGTGGCTGGCACCTTAGCCACTTGAGCCACAGGCACCAAGCCACAATTTGAAATATTTTCATCCAGTCTCAGCGCCTGTGGCTCAACGGGCTAAGGCGCCAGCCGTGTACACCTGAGCTGGTGGGTGCGAATCCAGCCTATGCCTGCCAAGCAACAATGATGGCTGCAACCAAAAAAATAGCCAGGCATTGTGGCGGGCGCCTGTAGTCCCAGCTACTTGGGAGGCTGAGACAGGAGACTCACTTGAGCCTAGGAATTGGAGGTTGCTGTGAGCTGTGATGCCACAGCCCTCTATCCAGGGTGACAGATGGAGGCTGTCTCAAAATATATATATATATATTTTTTCATCCAACTGCTTAACATGCTTAACTGCTTAACTACTTCACAGCATGAAAATTTTTAATGATCATTAATTGTGTTATTTTTGAAAGAAGTTTAAACACAGTAAATATATTCTTTCATTAAATTTTTTTGATCAACATAATTTAAGTGTGCTGTGGAAGTTTAACTGCAGGTTCAAGTGTGGCATGAGATTTTAAAAAAGGTGAAAACACTGCCTTAATCACTAACACTGTGTTAATCTTTTAAGATCTTATGAAACCACAAAGTTATCTGACTTTGTAACTGTTGGAGAGAGTCAGAAATAAGTATTTGAAAGTAGTCTTCAGTTTGGGGCAGGTTTAGAAACAATCTTATTCATTCAACCAAAATTAGGTACATTCCAAAGGTTGTTGCAGCCCATATAGCCTATGGCTAGGAGGAGTGAGAGTTATAAGAAATACCTGTATAGCTCAATAATGGAACACCTGGGTGGAAAGGGCATGGAAAGGGATTTAGCGCTCCTAACAAGCAGGAGAGCTCGCAAGATGAGAGCAGTGGTAAATTGGCAGTCTCTACACCTGTGGCGTTGAGAAGCTCAAGATTAGTCTTATATTAGGCTGGAGGCAAAGGCAGTCAAGGAGCATGTGCATTCTATCACAGATCCGCTTACTCTGCCCGTCTCTGCTCCTGCCTGCAGAACGCCAGCACGGCGTCTCTCTGCTGAAGATTACACAGCTCTGCTAAAGACTAAGATCTATTTTTCTTTTCTTTTCTTTTTTTTTTTTTTTTTGGAGACAGCCTCAAGCTGTCACCTGGATAAAGTGCTGTGGCATCACAGCTCACAGCAACCTCCAATTCCTGGGCTCAAACGAGTCTCTTGCCTCCACCTCCCAAGTAGCTGGGACCACAGGCGCCTGCCACAATGCCTGGCCATTTTTTGGTTGCAGCCGTCCTTGTCGTTTGGCGGGCCGGGCTGGATACGAACCTGCCAACTTGGGTGTACGTGACTG